>OVBE01000721.1:0-45178 GCA_900406425.1 Iberis pinnata
TCTTTTAGAATCCCACAAAGATAGTTAGCATATTCTTCCTTAATATATTTATTTTTCTTTTTCATAAAAATAATCAAATAAGAAAAAATTCAAAAAGTTACCGTAACCTTTTATCTCTTCATTTTTGGGATGGAACCATATTCAGGAGAAAATTATGATTTTCCACTAAAAAAATGAGACCCACAGAATTTCAATAGAAAAACTTAAAATCAATAACTGATGCATTTTTTGAGGAACAAAGAGGAAAAGCTAATTACGCCAAAAAAACAGTCCACTAAATGTTCAACCATTTGCACCCATTATTTCATTAAAACCAAGAATAGAATTCGTAACTACTAAAAATCTCAGTCGATATGCAACACAAAACCACCTACTAAACCACAGTAGAGGAAAATTCTTAAGACCTTACGATTCTCTCGCTGATTGTCTATGTGCATCACTACAATCTTTAAACGACTAAGTACATATATATTACCAGTCTTCACTCTTAGAAATCAGGATTCAACATCATCTCCATGCCTCGATACATGTCTCAGTGACGCCAAAGAAGAAAGCTAGGCTCACTGATGTCTACCACTGAATCATAATTACGCTGATAAACATTCCATGTTAAGAAAAAAAAGTAAAAAATAGTTTACAAAAACACATAATAGTGATAATTTGAATTTATTGAATATTATACTCCTAAAAATTATTCAAATTATTGATATTGGAAGAACAAAAATTTTATAATTATCTTCAACAAATTTTAATAAGTTGTTTATTATTTTCTCAATTAAATTTGACTGTATTTCTACATTCGCTCATAGAAAATATATTATTTTTAGTTTTTGCATAACGAAAACAAAGTTGAATATTTTGCATAAATAATTGATGTATAATTATATTGTGTCGACGCCATGTCTCGATACATGTCTCAGTGACGCCAAAGAAGAAAGCTAGGCTCACTGATGTCTACCACCGAATCATAATTACGCTGATAAACATTCCATGTTAAGAAAAAAAGTAACAAATAGTTTACAAAAACACATAATAGTGATAATTTGAATTTATTGAATATTATACTCCTAAAAATTATTCAAATTATTGATATTGGAAGAACAAAAATTTTATAATTATCTTCAACAAATTTTAATAAGTTATTTATTATTTTCTCAATGAAATTTGACTGTATTTCTACATTCGCTCATAGAAAATATATTATTTTTAGTTTTTGCATAACGAAAAAGTTGAATATTTTGCATAAATAATTGATGTATAATTATATTGTGTCGACGACACAACTGATGTTTTTATTATAAGTATTAATTGTTCATTTATTTACCTTGAATTATAAGATATATTACTAGATACAAAATGCATAACTCTTTGATTATAACGACATATATAATGTATACTACAAGACAATAAAACAATTTTTGTTAGCATTTTCGATGGACTACCGAAAAATTGGCAACATTCATATTCAATTGGTATTACGTCATAAATTTATGATGGATTTTTTTAATGATGCATATGTTAGATATATTTGATACATAAGATTCGTAAATTTTTAGGTTTCTTATGGATAATCCATAGACAACCCATCAATTTTTGGTCTTATAATATTAGTAGCTTAAACCCACAACACTACCTATGGAAATAGAAAATTATCTCATAACCTCGATTCAAACTCTGATTATTTGTAGAAATCTTGTATTTCCAATTGTGGATGGACGAGCCAATTATGGATTTGGAATCAAATATCCTTAGAGACGAACATGCAAGATGTGTAGGTGAGTTCGTTGAATTAGCTTGTCAACAACCTTCAGTTCGAAAATTTGCAAGTTGAATTTTCCATGTTATATCTACAAAAAAATCTCACAATATTATGATTGATTTATTGTGGAATCATTTGTATTGCAGTGAATTCATGGTTGATTAATTGATTTGGTATTTGTATGTAAAAATATCAAAACGTAGTAGTAGCGAACCATATGTTTTATCTAATTTAGAATAACAACCTAAAACGACCTAGAACGAAAGTAGATATTGGTGTTGGTATGTTTCAAATGGTAAATTATGCACATCGCAATAATGTGCAATCAACTAGTATATAACGGAAAATGGAAAAAATGTAGAAGTAAAAAGATTTTTTTGGCACGTTAGATACAACCAAATAATTATTATATAACAATTTTATCATATGCAAGTAGATTGATAAACATATAAACAAATTGCAATTTGGTTGGGGAGTGTGTTGATTCCATAGCAACTGTCATTAAAGATGTTTTGTCTGAAGAAAATATTTTTGCATCTTCATACTACGATATTCAGAAACTTATTATTGGTCTTTGTTTTCTGTATTAGATGATTTATGTGTGCATCGATAATTGTATAATTTACTGAAAAAAGACAATACCCGAACAAGATGTCATTTTTCGCAAGCTTTGGTATCAAGAAACTAATGGAAATGTTCTCCTCCCACATAAACGGATGTGACATCTACCATTAACTGAAAGGTTGAAGAAATCATGTCAACCAGAGCGTGGCATGCAAAACGTACAACAAAACATATGAGATGGCATAACCTTCAAATGCGAAAGTATGATGACATTTTATATATGTGTACTCTAGTTGAAGGAATATATATGGTTTTGCCAATTTTCATGCATCGAGAGCTCTTGTTCTTATATATTCGTATTCTTGTTCCTAAGCATATGAAGATAATACCATATGTATTTCTGTAGCTACTAATAAATAAGTTGCAGATGTTATAGAAGCATGTTGTTGAAACATGACGTATCATAACTAGAAAATTTTCAAATGAATGTAGTACTTGAATATAAATGATTATCCGTAATTTTTGAATTTTAGGATATTATTTTTCATTTTATTTTGAATTTGAATATGAATTTTACTTTTTATCTTTACATTTACTTTTAATTAAAATAATTAAATTATATCAATTGTTTTAGTTTTTTATGATGTATATGACATGTGAGTTAAATGAAGAATCTTTAGAACTAAGGATAAAATGTATTTAATTGAATGTATATTTGATATCTTGAAAATTTAAGTTGTTTTTTAATAGAAAATGTATATGATTTATTTGAACTTTAAAAAATATTATCAATTGTTTTTGTTATCAAAATTCTCTCTTTTATGTTAAGTTTCTTTTTTATTGATAAATGTATCTTATTTTAAAAAGTTTATTGACATGTATTCGGATATATATATATATATATATATATATATTAAATTAAACAGTTTTGTTATTTGTGTTGAACTAAAATTTTTAAATGTTCATATATTATTCAAAAAATCTGGAAAAAATCTCTTAGTTAGTTTTTTTTCAAGCCAAATTAAATTTTAAGTAAATATTAATTACACATTATACATCTACATAAATAGATAGTTATAAAAAAGAGAAAATTGAGTAATAAAATACTAAAAAGTTTTATAATTTGCTAAAGGGGTACTTTATAAAAGTCTTTGTATCTAGGTATTTTTTTATTTTGTGAATGATGAATGTGAATTGTTCCTGTGAATGATGAATTGTTTATATGAATGATGAATGATTTATGTGAACAATGAGTTGTCTGTGTGAACGATGAATGATTCATATGAATGAACAAAAATACCTATTTTTTAAATAAAAAAACAAAAGTACCTATTTTCCAAATTAAAAAATAAAGGTACCTATTTTCCAAATTAAAAAAAACAAAAATATCCAATATACAAAATTACTCTATAAAAAATATATAAAAAGTCATGTCTTCTTTTGTATTATATAACAAATTAAGCAATAAAATCAACCATACTCACTAAATGAAAACCAATAGTATTAATTTCAAGAGTAGTTTTAAAGTATAATTAAAAATGATTCTAAAATAAAAGGCAACTTAACTAACATATCTAATATTTCAATAAAAAATAAAGTACATAAAACCCAATATTTTGTAAGTTGTATATGTAAACTCATTTGTTTGTTTTACATTAGTCATATTTTGTTATTTTTTATTTGAGAAAATATTTGAACTAATTAGCAGTTCATTTAGCCAAACAAAATTTTAATAATTTATTTTATGAAAAATTTAAAGAACAAATTTCTATTCAACATTTAAAATGCATTAATAAATATTTTTTTAAAAAAAATAATCGTGGTTAAACAAAATTAATTGTTTATTGAATTTTTTAATAAACCGTGTCGTAGTTATAAAAATTATTAAAATATAAATAAATAAAATAAAATAAGTTCAAAAAATTCTATCTACCTACTTAAAAGTACATATTAAAGAGTTTGTTCCAAAAATTGTTTCAGAAATTTTGAATACAATCTAAGAGATACTTAGAAAGAAGATATTGATTTTCTTTCATAACTACCTGTGTTAATTTAAACGAATTAATTTTGTAATATCTTATTTAGCAATAATAAATTATTATTAAGATAATACGTGTATAAGGTATCAAAATTAACATTAGTTAACTTTAGTTAAATTACAATTGCAAAAACTCAATTTTAGAAGTCTCTAAATTTTAAAATAATTTATGTATTATTTAGAAATGGGTAAAAGTCATGTAATTTTTAATGAATTTTGACTAAATGAGATATTTTTCTAAAAATGATGGTGGAAACATTTGGTAAAAATCCAAGAAAAGAGATGGCATGCGTGTCATCGAAGGCTCTTCACTTTAGGCCCGAGTGGAGATTGAATCTGATTGGCACACGTAACTCTTTCGCATCGCGATTTAGGAGAGAAAGTACGTATACACCTGGATGCAATCAACGGTCCAGATAGAGCAGCGATACGTCACGCCATTCAACAATCTCTTCTCTTCTTCTTGATCTGCCCGTTTCAAATATTGGGTAGCTGACCGTAATTAAAGAGAGGAACGTTTATTCATTTATTTATATATCTTCTCTATTATAAAGCTTCCATGGCGAACTTTGTTTAAGCTTCTCTCCTTTAGTTGTTTTTTTTTTTCTTCTACCTGGGGAAGAGCGATGGAGTATGAATGTTAAAATTGAATGATCGCATGGCTGAGATTTGTTACGAGACGGAACCAGTGATGACGAAAACGACTGCGACGGTGGTGAAGAAGCACACGACGGCGAGAGTGAATAAGAGAGAACGGAGATCGTCTCAAGCTGCGAGGAGACGCAGAATGGAGATCCGTCGGTTTAAGTTCGTCTCCGACGAACAAGACGCCGTATTCGTCGACGGCGAGTTACAGAAGCGAAGGAGACGAGAATCCACCGCCGTCGCTGCTGCTGCTGCATCTTCCGTACTATATGAGTTGGCGAAGACTGAAACGGCTAAGGAGGTTGTGGCATTCTCTGATCCTAAATATGGTTTCGCTTCTGTTCGTGGAAGAAGACGGGAAATGGAAGACGCCGTCTCAGTGCATCCGTCTTTTCTCCGTCAACAGACGGAATATTCCTCTTCAGGATTTCACTTCTGCGGCGTTTACGATGGCCATGGCTGTTCCCATGTACGACGCTTTCTTTTTATACAAAAAAGCTTAATGGCGAGACTGTTATGACGTCGTCGTTTTAATGTTTATGTTTTTTCTTTTTGGTGTGTAGGTAGCGATGAAATGTAGAGAAAGGCTACACGAGCTAGTGCGAGAGGAGTTTGAGGCAGATGCTGACTGGGAAAAGTCAATGGACCGTAGCTTTATACGCATGGACATGGAGGCCGTGGCGTTAAACGCCGTTGGATCGGCGGATTGCCGATGCGAGCTCCAGAGACCGGACTGTGACGCTGTGGGGTCCACAGCGGTTGTCTCAGTCCTTACGCCGGATAAAATCGTCGTGGCGAATTGCGGCGACTCACGTGCTGTTCTCTGCCGTAACGGAAAACCCATTCCTTTGTCCTCCGATCATAAGGTAAGGTTTTCATCCGTTAGATCTACGGTTATGGTTCAAACGAGAATTCTGTTACGTGTCGCGTCGAAAACTTATCCGTCATTTTTTTTTTCTTCTTCTTTTTAAATGCTTTTTCCGCCTTGATTTTGTATCATTTATCTACCTTTTTGGAAGATTCGATTTTTGTTTAATGGGCATGCAACATCTGGACGGAGATTTTAGACTAGAAAATCTCATAAAGTTTTTGAGTTTATTCTTTAATACATCCTGTCACTGTTATCAATGACTCAAACTCTCTCTTATTTTATATTCTTTTTAAACAGCCGGACCGCCCGGACGAGCTAGACCGGATTCAAGCAGCGGGTGGTCGGGTTATCTACTGGGATGGCCCACGTGTCCTTGGAGTACTTGCAATGTCACGAGCCATAGGTCAGTAACTTGGTTACAGTTGTCCTTGTAATAACTCCAATCGTTTGTACAAAGTTTCAGTATTTTTCCACATTATATAATTGAGTCTCGTTTTGTATCAAGGCGATAATTACTTGAAGCCGTACGTTATCAGCAACCCGGGAGTAACCATAACGGACCGGGACAAAGAAGACGAATTCCTTATACTAGCAAGCGACGGTCTTTGGGACGTTGTCTCCAACGAAACTGCATGTAGCGTTGTTCGAATGTGTTTAAGAGCAAAAGTCAACGTTCGAGTATCATCCTCACCGGAAGGAGAGATGACCGGCGCCGGGAATGCAGTAGACGAAGAAGGAGAGGTATGGGACAAAGCGTGTGAGGATGCGTCGATTTTGCTGACGAGACTTGCATTGGCTAGACAAAGTTCGGACAATGTAAGTGTCGTGGTGGTTGATCTACGAAGATACACGTGACTGTTTCTTGTCGCACATTCTCTCTTGTAATGTTTGTTTTTGTGCGGAGTCATGGACTTTAATTTGGGCTTTTATTTGACATTGTTTTTGCTCTTCGTTGTAAGACGAAGGGTTTTCAGTTAGCTTGACTCCGTGTTATGCTACTTTGTACTATGTAGTGACTACCGGTTTAGATCTTCGGAGATTTTCACCGATCGACCCGTAGTGAAACGGTAAAAAGCCGTGAACTTTGGTATATATGCGAAAATATGAAGTTCGGTTTCTGTGTTTCTTTTCTTTACCTGGTTTATTTCACTATATGATATAAATGCGATCATATCATAACTAGGTGTGTGCTCGTACCATGTGTGAGCATAATTATAATTAATTTTATGTTTTTGATTCATAATATATTTACATATAATAAAATACAATATATGGTATTTTAATAAAATTTTGTACTTATTTAGTAGGATTTAATATTTTGATTTTTGAAATTAGTTTCAAATTAAAATACATTATTGTATAAGATACTATTAATGATAGATTAATATATATATAAAATGGTGGAAATACTAAGAAGTAATTAGAATATAAATTAATTGATAACTTATTCATTGTAATTAATATACATAAGTTAATGCAACTTTACGACCATGATATTAATGATATATACAATAGTTTGTCCATAAGTGATTTATTCATACATGTTTATTAATAACAATTATTCATAAGTTAGTGTTAAATTCTTTCTCTCACACACACATAAACTCCCCCCCTCCCTCCGTCTTTCTCATTTTCACATATTCTATTTTTATCTTTCTTCGTCTCACTAACTATTTTATCCATCTCCAATCCCTCATTCGTCATTTTTTTTTTTTCTTCTTTTCATTATTTCTCTAATTTCACAAAAATTCTCAAATATCAATTTTTTTAAAAAAAATTTAAAGCATTCTATGTTCTTAAATTTGTTAAGCTTTCCTAAAACTCTTAACGCTACCATTCTTTTTAAAATTTCTCTCATATATATTACAATTTTTTAATTATTATAAATGTGCCATATATTTTTAAAAACTCCAAGTTTGTCATGTTTTTCCAAACACTTTTAAAACTACGACATTTACTTGCCAAAATGCAGCATGTGGTTTTATGGGAGACACTATGCGTTTAGGTTCAAGAAAGTCTTTCTCCAACGTCAAAAAAAAAAACAAATCCACTAATCTGTAAGTACTAAGGCTCAACATTTTTTTTTTTTTGATGACCAGGGAGTTCTGGGCCGAAGCCCGTACATCTCCCCAAGGCGAGGCTCAAACCATGTTATATAACTCTCCTTTGGAGAGCAAACCTCTCCCACCGTGAATCGAACCCAGGAGCACAACATCACCAACGACTGCGCTTAAACCAACTGGGCCAACTCATCGTTGGTATTTTTTTTTATAAACCGTGGGAGTTCCGAGCCTTTGGCCCATAATCTCCCCCGGTGCCCGGAGCCAGCCGTTGATAATACCTATTTAAGGTGTAAATCACTCCTCCCAAGGGGTTTGAACTAGTGACCTTGAACACTCCAAAGAGTGTCTCATCCACTAGACCAAAGTCCCTTGGTCTAAGGCTCAACATTTTACCCAAAACCTGAATTGGAACCGAACATATTTTAACACCTAAAGAATTTTAATATGTTTTCATATAATAGATAAAATATTCTATTATCAAATAAAACTATAATACTTCGAAATTAAAATTAACTAATATTTAACGATCAACTAATCAATATATTTTCATGTATATACAATATTTAATATTTTTTATCCTTGTAATCAGAGCCGGTCTTGAGTCCAAGCAGAGCAAGCATGCGCTTGCGGCCTTTTTTCAATTTAAAGTTTTTAGTTAAGAAAACGGCCTATTTTTTAAAAAAAATTGTACAATTTTGGCCTATTTTTTCATTGTCGATTGCGATCTTTAGAAAATTTTAAAATCCATGCTTGTAATATTAAAACAAACTTCCAATATCCAAGAAATAATTTCGACAATTTCAAATAAAATTTAATACATTTCTAAAATTTATAATCATCAACAATATTCACTTTTTAGTCTTATTTAATATTTAATCAAATAGTAAATTTAATAACCAAATAAATTAAATGTATTAAAAACAATTTAAACTAAAATTTAACTAATTCTTATATTTTTAGGTTTATGCAATACTAACTTTGAAGTTGTGTTTACCCATTGATTATCAAAATAAAGTTTCACTATACCAACAATAATTTCGATAATCTCCAATGACACCTAATATATTTTTAAAAGTTTGTAGTTATTCCTCTACTACCAACTAAAATAGCACTCGTTTTTTTTTTTTTTTTTTTTTTCNAGACAATATAAAAAAAATCATCATGCTTTCTAATGAAAAACACTAAAAAAGAGAGATTCAAGAATTGAGATTTTAGTGATAACTCAAGATACAAAGTGAGAGAAATTTTTTTTTAAAAAATATAATATTAGTACATTAACATAAAAAATGAGTTCAACAGAGAAAAATTAAGTACAATATACAAAAGCGAAAAAAACAAAAGATAGTAATGAAAATTAAAGAATACAATATATAGATCACAAAATAGAAATAAAAATAATAAAATATTATTAAGAGATGTTATAGATATAATACGGAGATTTAACCATAAAGTAAGGAAAATTAAACCTAATATTATTTATATGGAACATTTACATTTTATTGATGTTTATCCTTTTTTATATTTATCATTATACTATATATTATATATATATATATATATAAATATTCATTTTTATATATTAGAAATAACATTTAATATTACTGTAAATTAAAAAATTAACTTATATATATATATATTTTACTTATATATGTGAATCAAAACAATATTGACACATAAACAACAATAATTTATTGAGATATAACCGAATATTTAGTATAAAGTAATATTTTCTTAACAAACATGTCAACATTCCAAAAATTTTGGAATAAAATATATCACATTAAATATATTTGAAAATTAATTTCGGACTAAGATAATTTTGATATTCTAATAAGATAAGAACCAAAAATGATTTTGGAAATACTTAAACTTTTATATATACACCAATTAGAGAAATAATATAGTAAAAATTTCGGAATAAATATAACACATTAAATATATCTAAAATTAAGCTCAAATAAAGATTACTTAGATATTCTAAAAAGATAAGAACGTATAAATTTTTGGAAATACGTTACTTTTATATACAAACCTATTGTAAAAATAATATACTAAAATAAAAGATGCATTTAATAAAAGTTAGTAAACACAAAAAGTAAATATACCATAATATAATAATGGAAATACCTAATTGTAAATTTATTGTTAAAATATTATTTTAATTATATATATATATATATAATAGAGTATATATAATTTTGAAAAGAATTATTAAAAAAAAATCAGATAGAAAATCGTGTCAAAATAACATAAATTAAATAATTTAAAGTAAAGTATACACATAATTTGAACACAACCCTTTAACGATCAAATGACAGAATTTCATGTTTGGTTAGTTTTCGGACCATAATGTTTAATTACTCAATTTCTGTTTATTTTGACACAAACATATATTTTTAAATAATATTTGTAAAATAATTCATTTAATCACTCAATTGAACATATTAATAAAATTTTATAAAATATTTCATTACGTATATAAAAAATTTGATAAATTTATAAAATATAATAATCACCAGAAAAATATATTAAAAATATAATTTTATTATTATAAGGTAATTTTATATTAAAAATATTGATATTATAAAAATATAACAACAAATAAAGTTTTGAAAATATTTATACTCTTAGAATAATATAACAAAAAATAAAGATGAACTTGTTGGAGACGAAAATATGAGATAAATTCTAAAAAGATGAAAATAGTTAGAGACGAAAATATGAGATTAAATAAACATAAGTAAAAGAAAACTATGAATTAATATATAAAAAATTTATAATTTTTTTATAGAGAACTTGTTAGAGATGGTATTTTGTATGATCAAACCTGCAAACCAACAGAAACAATAGATCATTAAAATTCTATTAGACGAAACAATAAATGAAACATTATTAGAGATGAAAATATTAGACACAATACAAAATTTTAAAATACCACGAAGAAACACAAATCAATATACAAGAAACATGTTAAAAATGATATTTTGTATGATCAAACCTACAAAACAACAAAAAAACAATAGAAAAACCCAAGAAAATAACACAAAAACAAACTAATTGACTTGAGATGCAAGTGCATCATTTGTAGTTAGCTTCTGTGCACTTCCTCCCCCAACCATGCTTTATAATTGGCCACAACTTCTATAAATCAATGTCCTTTAACTTCACAAATAGATCAGGGCACGATTACATAACAAAGAAGAGATATAAACTCGATTCAACAATTATAAAAAACATATCTAACTCTTAATACAATCTTAACTAAGAACATAAACAACAAGAAGCAAATCTAGCAAGTAGATAACAATCAAAAGCAAAATCAATAAAAGACGGTTCGAGATAAGGAATTTAAACGGTTTTAGAAAACGAAAAAGGAGAAATCATCATAGAGTTACCGGATTTCGGTAGAGAACAAGTCTACAAGTACAAGCTTCCTCTTTACCGCACACGGAAACACAGAGAGAAGACTATAAAACTGAAAAATTTCGAAAAGAAACAAATGAGACTAGAGTTATAAAACATGATGCTGACCAATTCACAATAACATAAGAAGAGGAGATCTAATTGCTACACAAAAGAGTAGAGATAAAGGAAGCAACAACCTTGACGCTCTCAATAAAAAAGGAGTTTGGTTCAGCAAGAATCGAAGAACTCATCAGAAAGATGAACAAGTAGCAAATGTGAAGAAGAAGACTCTAACATAACCATTTTCGATTATCTTCGATGTAAATTGTAACGTGCAAAAACAACACAAAAAATAAATTAAATAAAAAATAGAAACACCAAATTAAAAATATGCATATGCAACACGAAATCTAAACAAGACCTAAAAAGCTAAAGAACAAACCCTATAAACTCTAAAACGATGAAACCTAAAAAAATAAAACGTAGAAGTATAAAAGGATGTTGAGTATTTATAGAAGCATAAAACCCTAAAAAAATAAAAAGACAATATGAATTTGTAATATTTCCATAACAAAAATATATTGATTAACAATAAAATATCAAAAATAAAATTATAGTTCGCCACATAATATTTTTTAAAATTAAAATAATATTAAAAATTTAACTTCACATATTTTTGCGAGAATTAAGGAGAAATCGCCACGTATTCAAAATTTCTTCTCGTTTAATTATAAAGATCTCTCTATAAAATAAGATGCTGAATCAATTGATTTTTATCAAATTCAATAGCGTGTGTTTTAAAGAAAAGTAAAATAACATTTTCCTTAAATTTTTGTTACTTTTTGAAAGTCATTTTTTTGTTCTCTACGTAATTATGCACTACAAAAATTATATATTATTTTTGTTGACTATCTATTAAAGTGATTGTTAGTCGGTTAATAGTTTGTTAATATTCGGTTAAGTGTTTAATATGTACAAATACTTTGTTACTGTACACTTTACACTTAATGAAATGAGTTCAATTATTTTCTTTACTTGAGTTAAAGTTAGAGCTATGATATGGTATCAGAGTAAAAATTAGCTCATTCTTCTGCTTTTCTTCTTCGATTTGAGCTCGTATCAGCTTGATTCCAGCTTCATCTTCTTCAATTCATCGCTAATTTCTTGTGATTGTTTCTTCTTTTACTCCATGAGCATTTCTTTCTTGGAAATCTCTTTCTCGCTTCTTGCGATCATTTTGTCTCTTCTGATTGATACGATTCAATCAATTTGCTTCTTTGTGATCTTCACGGCATCATCCGTTACTCGTAATTGAGTTCATAATGTTAACCGATTCAACATCTCAACCACCAGAAGGAGGAGTTACACTGCCTACGAATCCAAATTCAACTCTTTTGTCAATAGATCTTTATGAGAATCCATATTACATACACGGAAACGACTACGATGGCCTGGTCCTTCTATCAGATCGTCTCACAAGTGGAGTTGATTTTCATTCATGGAAGAGGTCAATTCACGTAGCTTTAAATGTGCGTAATAAACTAGGTTTTGTTAATGGATCTATACGGGTACCACCAGATGATGATGTTAATGCTTATTCATGGCCGCATTGCAATGATATGGTGTCTACCTGGCTGTTGAATTATGTAGCAAAGAATATTGGTGCTAATTTTTTATACATGAGCACTGCCGAAGCTATTGAGAATAGTTTGATGAATCGTTTTTGTCAAGATGATCTTGCTAGTATCTTTGAAATTGAATAGAGGTTATATACTGTGAGTCAAGGATCTCGTGATGTTAGTACATATTATACATACCTTGTAACTCTTTGGAAAACATACAACAATTTTTGTAGAATTATCTGTCTGCACTTGTGGAAAGTGTGAATGTTCTTCAACAACAAACTGGAAACATATGATGGATAGAAGCAAGATAATGAATTTCTTTATAGGGCTAAATGAAGCTTATGCGTCAACCAAGAGACAAGTTCTCATGATTAAACCTTTGCCAACAATTGAAGAAATGTTCAATATGGTTTGTCAAGATGAAAGACAACGTGTTTTAAAGCCAATTTCCAATGTGGAAACAATGCCTGTTCAATCTTTTGATAATAGTCATGTAGTGGCTTATGCAAGTTACAAACCGAAACCAAAACGAATATGCACATATTGTGGTATGAAAGGTCACATTGTTACAAAATGTTACAAATTATATGGCTATCCCCCTGGTCATCATGGTAGCAAGTCCAATTCAGCATCAAATTCTTAGAAACCATAAAATCATACTAAGAGATTCACATGCAATCATCCATCTGCTGACACTAAGGAGGTTGCTATTGCTAATGTGATTTTTGATGGTTATCCCACAACACATTCAAGCACTTTGGATCTTAGTTGTTTCTCTCGAGAGCATGTTCAAATGTTTCTTTCACAACTTAATTCTGTTCAAGATAACCAGTCTCCAAATCAAGCAACAAACTCAACTATAACTGAGCATGGTATTATGGCTTGTTAAGCAAGTGCAAGTACTGTCTCATTTCCTTCTCCAAAACTACATTTTGAACACACACTCTTACCTATGAACACCACTATCTATCCTCTCTCTCTCTCCACCTTAATAGCTAATGATGCTTGGATAGTTGATAGTGGAGCCACTGGACATGTTTGCTCTAACCTTTCTTGGTTTACAGATGTTAGACAAGTACAAGGATTATCAATAACTTTATATAATGGTGTTAAGATACCAATAATGCATATAGAGTCTGCGCATTTGACTGATTCTCTTATATTAATTGATGTCTTACATATTCCAGCATTTCAGTTTAATTTGATAAGTGTTAGTTGTTTGCTCAAAACTAATATGTGCTTAGCTCACTTCTTTTCTAATTATTGCATATTTCAGGAGCTTACTAGGGACTTGATGATTGGGAAGTGTAGTCTTCAACATAATCTCGATATTTTCACAAGACAATATTTCCAATCATCACTAGTCTTCTATTCTTTGTGCATTTGTCGTTTTAGATTCAAAACTTTGGCATAATCGTCTAGGGCAATTATCACTTACCATTCTTTATACTTTGTCATCTAGTTTTCATATCACTAATACATCTTCTTTAGATAAGTCACATTGTTCTGTTTGTTCTCTTTCCAAGCAAAAACGTTTACCTTATGTTTCTAATAATAAAATGGCAGCTCATGCTTTTGATTTGGTTCATTTGGATGTTTGGGGACCATTTGCTCAAAAAACATTAGGAGGACATAGGTATTTTCTTACTATTGTTGATGATTGCACTAGAGTTACTTGGATTTATATGTTAAAAACGAAAGGTTCTATTCAAACAATATTTCCAGCTTCTGTTAAAATGGTAGAAACACAATTTGGTAGTACAATCAAAGCTCTTAGGTCCGATAATGCATAAGTATTAGCCTTTTCAGAGTTTATTCAATTTAAAGGCATGGTCTATTATTTTTCTTGTGTTGATACTCCTCAATAAAACTCGGTAGTTGAAAAGAAACATCAACATCTATTGAATGTGGCTAAGGCTTTGTATTTTCAATATAATGTTCCTTTGTGTTTTTGGGGTGAATGTTTTAAAACAAATGTTTACTTGATTAATAGGACTCCTTCTCCATTGTTAGATCATGTTTCACCATATGAAAAATTGCTTAAAAAGGTACCACAATATGAATTATGTGTGTTTGGTTGCTTATGTTATGTGTCTACTTATCCTAAGAATATGACTAAGTTTTCTCCTCGGGCAACTCCGGCTGTTTTTCTTGGATATCCTTCTGGATATAAAGAATATAAACACTACAAGAAATTTAATGGTTTGAGTCATTTATTTTCAATATTTGCATTAGTTTTAAATAATGTAAATGATTTTTACATCATTAAAATAAGTAACTTTGTATATGGTGATGCAAATATTTTACATTATTAGAAAAACATAGCTAAATATTATATCGATTATATAATTGATGTTAATTTGTATCAGTTACAAAAAATGATGTGATATTTTGCATCAATATATTGAATCGATATTAATATTTGCTTCATTTATAGTAATTTATTTTAATGTTTGTATCACTTATAATTATTTGATATAAAAATTCGTGTCAATTTTAGTAAATAATTTTAAAATAATGTCATTTTGGATAAATGATATTACTATTTATTATAATTGTACTTAAATTATGAAAATAATTAAATATATTATGGCTCATCAATTAAATGAATAATTATTATAAAATATTATTGTTAATATTCACGCTAATAAAATTTTTTTTATAAAATAAACACCATTTTACATATGTTTATTATAAATATAGAAACTAAGATAATTACAATTATTGATATATTTTTTTTAAGTGACAAATAATAAAATTAAACCTAAACTATTTTCTCATCTCATTGAAATGGTAAAATAACTTATTCATATTTTTCTTCTTTTAATCTTCTTCTTCTCTGTCTTTTTTTCTCTATTTTAGATTTTTTTTGGAATCATCTTTTCCTTCAATAATTACAATAAAAAATTTCACGATAACATTTACTAATCAAAATCGTATATCATATTCATTTAATATATATATTTTTAGTGTATTATCTTAATTTTTTCTTCATATTATGATTTTGATGGATACATGAATGAATATAATGAAAAAAACCATGTCTCTAAACCGTATTCCACATCATTAAACCGTATTCCACGTTAATAAAATATTATACATATCAAATTTCTCAGTCGCTCAACTATGACTAAAGGAAAAAAACGGTCTGGTGACCTAGTTATCGCGCTCGTCATCTTCTCCGAAATCGTCATCGTCGAAATCTTATTGTGAACCCTCCTTGAAATTTGTGGTAAGTTGCGATTGATTCCATGTGATATATGTTGCAAATAAGTTTGATTCTATTGCGGACGAGTTTAATTTATGTTATGGCTGAGTTTGATTTATGTTGTGGCTGTGTTTGATTTACGTTGCGATTGAATTTGATTTTGTTGCAGATCATGTTTTTTTGTGTGTGTCTGAGTTTCATTTTACATATAAATAAACAAATCTTCTTAAACACTCTTGTATTTTACACGGAGTAAATCCCTAAATAAAAACAGCAGTTTAGTTTCTCTACTTTTAACCCTGGTCGTCTTCTCCGAAATCGTCTTTGTCGAAATCGTATTCGCCCTCGTCGTGTTCTCTTGTATGTTGCGAGTGATTTTGACATATAATGCGACTGAGTTTGATTATTGTTAAGACTAAGTTTGATTTCTGATACGACTGAGTTTTATATTCTGATGTGATTGAGTTATTTTACATAGTAGATGACTTATATATCTTATGTTAAAAGGCCTAAAATGTAAAAAGGCCTGAGTTATTCTGACATCGGTAACGTAATAAGGACTGAGTTATTCAGACCTCAGAAACATAGAAAGGGCTGAGTTATTCTTACCTCGGAAACATAATAAAAGCTGAGTTATTTTGACCTCTGTAACATAACAAGAGCTCGGTATTTGTCTTTTCAAAATTATATTAGAAACGAAAGCCCATGGACTCAATGTTTATATAAACCTATGTATTTTTTCATTTTTCTGTGATCTCGCGTTTAATCTTCTACTTCTTTTCTGTCAATAAATCTTCTTTCAATTTCATATTTATTGGCTATGATGGCAGACAAGTATACGATTACTAGTAGTAGTGCGCCGGCTCATAACCGGACTGAAAACATTATTGGTTAACAGACTGAGTAATATTTTTTACTTAACGAATGAGCTATGTTTATTTTACGGCTGAGTAATGATTACCACACGACTGAGTTATGTTTACTCTACGACTGAGATATGCTTACAACTGAGTAATTTTCACGACTGAGATATGTGTTCTGCTTTTCGTAATATCACATCAGCTTCAAATAAACGTCATAGTCGCATTTGGTTAACTTCCCTTTTTATATTTGTTAGTAAATCCTAAACCACAAATCATTGACGAATGTGAATTATATAACATGTGTTAATAAAGTTCCTCTTTTCAATCCAATGTGAATATTAATAAAATGTATGCATCCACTTTATTGAATGAGAATTGATAATGCTATCGAGATGTTTGTTGTCTTACTGTTACTTTAAACCTAACATGTAGATTTGGGAACAAGATCTAACTCATATAAAGTAAATCATATACAATGTACTCTAAATAACTCATCAAGAGTCTAACTCACGTTTTTATATGAGAAAATTATCGGAATAGTAAGGGTATAGGGTTTAGTTAACTTCCCTTTTTATATTTGTTAATAAACCCGAAACCACAAATCATTGACGAATGTGAATTATATAAAATGTGTTAATAAAGATCCTTTTTCAATCCAAAATGAATATTAATGTATGTATCTACTTTATTGAATGAGAATTGATAATGCTATCGAGATGTATGTTATCTTACGATTACTTTAAACCTAACATGTAAATTTGGGAACAAGATCTAACTCATATAATGTAAATCATATACAATGTATTCTAAATAACTCATCAAGAGTTCAACTCACGTTTTTATATGAGAAAATTATCAGAATAGTAAGGGTTTAGTATTTAGGGTTTATTAACTTCCCTTTTTATATTTGTTAGTAAACCCTAAACCACAAATCATTGACAAATGTGAGTTATATAAAATGTATTAACAAAGATCCTCTTTTCTTTTTAATTAGAAACTTCCATTTCTACTAGGGGAGAGGCGAAGGTACTCAAGCTTGGGAGCATCAATTTCAACCTTTAACACTCCCGAATCTCCAATACTATAATCAAAAAGTTTATAAATCACTAGAGACTGAGAGAGACACGTAAAAATTGTATATCACACAAGATACAATCGATTATGCATACGCTTTCAAGAACTGGACAGCTTGAGATTAGCTTCTCCACATCCATATCATCGGCAAACTTTACCACATAAAGTTTGATAACTTTGAGAAAAGGCAAAGATATTGACATTGGATTAGTCAAGATTATGTAACGGAGATCTAAGTATACCAAGCTCTCGCAAGTGTAAATGGCCGGAGGTAACTCAAAACCATCATAAGGCACAACCAGGTCGGATATGTGGAGATTTTTAACCTTCCGGTTAATCACAATTTTCGATCCAATTCTGGAGATGAACCATACGTGTCTTATCGTCATCAAAACAACAACCTAACCTACAACTTTGAAAGCAAGATTCTCTGTTTAAAGCTAGAAACTTGTAAACAAAACTCACTAGGGCGTTGTAATCTTGAAAATAAAAGTAATCCACGTTCAACGCAGGTACATATCTCCAGATATTTCTCCATCTTTGAGATAATACACAACTTTTAGCGACATCTCTAGTACAAAGATTCGACATTATCTGACATAGTAAAGATTCCGGTAGGTTGCTCAATCTATCTTCGTCGTGTCTACTTACACTTATCTATTGGGTAACAAGTCTACTTTTATCCATTTATTTAATAATCTGCAAAATCAAAGAGTAATTAATACTCAAATTAGTTTGATGATTCAACCGATACCAACGAGAACCTTTTTAGAGCATCTATGAAATTTTACAAGGAAACTAATCTATAACATATAAACACGAAATATTATTTCTACAAAACCCTTGATTTTAATATAATCAGATTATTGAAATAACTAGTGATCACATAAACAAATCAAAAACACATGAATCTAAGAAAAATTAAGAGAACATGATGTTTGTGAGAATATCGAAAGCGTTAAATTAAGATGAGAGAAAGAGGAAGAGAAGAGAGGAAACCAGATATAGATTAAAAGAGAGAGAATAAGAGGTTTAGAAAAATAAAGAGAGAAACATAGAAATAAATAGAGAGATAATCATCGCGTCAAAAAACGCACCCACAAATAAGTGTTATTGACAAGAATTAAAAAATAACGCCCTACCATGTGGTTTCCATTTATTACCTCAATATACGTACAAGAAGTAAAGAGAGAAATATTTAATAAACAGTTTCACTTGCCTTCTCCGTCTCATTTTGTGTTTCTTCTCTCTCTCTTTATTTCTCCCTATCTATCTCTTCCTTCCAAGTGGATCATTTAGCTAAGACCCGACTCGAAGCTTATGTTATGAAACGAACTAACTCTCTAGCGGTCTATGCTATTAAGCAAGAAGGGCTTGATCATATTCCTAAATTTCATTGTGCGATTACGGTTTTGGGACGGAGATTCAAAACTCTAACCTCCTACCCGACACAAAAAGCCGCTAAACAAGCAGCCGCAAGATTAGCATTGGAATCGTTGATTATACAAGTTGGTTCCTACCTCTTTTAAAATAATTATGTAATTTTGCATTTTTCTAAGTTTAGCTTCTTTGTCATTTTTCTTATCCAGGATGATGAAGTTCCTGGTGTTCCTTACAAAAATATGTTGCAAGAAATTGCTCAGAGAAAACTAAATACTTTTCCAGTTTATAATACTATCGCCTTTGGTCCACCGCTTGATCTTTCTTTTGTATCAACCGTTCAGTATGGTCAAAAAACTTTCAGTGGAATGGAAGCTAAAACCAAAAAATTGGCAAAAATGAGTGCCACTGAAGAATCCTTGAAGAGAATCAAACATGGTAGTGGTAAATATGATTTTTTTGTTGCCTTTGACAGATTTGTTTGTGGAAAATTCTTTGTATGTTCATCTTTTGATGAGTATATAAATCATCATCTAACGAATTGAATTGTTAACTTGGCAATGATGATTCATGTACCGGAGAATATGAATCTGATTAAGTGGCTGGGATATGATGGGAGTGGAAGTGGCTCTGATTGCAAAGTAGTTGGTAAGAAGAATATATTCTTTTCTTCTTAGCTTAGTCTTTCTTTAAGTTATACCTAGGAATTTCTGATTTTATGATGGTTTAAGAAAGCACTGTTACCATTAGCACTTCTGGTTTGCTTACCTGACCACCTCCATTGGTGTTTCTTAATGAAAGTTCTTAGCAAAAAAGTGTTAAAAAATAATAATCAGCTTTAAGTAATAATTAGCTTGATGTAACTCAACAGTATCGTGTATTTTGAATGATATAACTCAGGAATTCAATAAAAATAACTTAGCCGTTTTGTTTATAACCGTTTAAGACAATAATAATAACCCAGCCAAATGATAAACAATAACTTAGCTGTGTAAACATAACTTAGTATATAATATCGATAAATTTTTTTTAACCGAGACAAATGATGTCTTACTACGCAGCTATTAGGCAATGATGTGATATTAATTTGTCTAGGTCAACCCCTCTTTGGAAATTCTCAATCGTGCCAAAAAAATATCTGACTTTGACGCGACGTGAGTCTCCCTCTCTTTATTGAAAATGTAAAAAATCTTTCTTTAAAAATTACAAAATATTTATTCTTTAAAAAATTTTAAATATAAAACATCCATTAAAAAGAACAGAGTGATTACGTTTTACATTGCCTCTCACTTTTAAAACATCAAAACTAGTGAAATGATGATGTGGAAGGTTAAAAGTGAGAAATAGGGGGTTGAATTCCTATTAGCATAGAAAATTGAAAAATCAATCATTTTAAAACTAAAAAAACATCAATCAAATAAAAACGGAGGGAGTATTACGCAGCTATTATGTCTTATTACGTTACTGAGGTAAAACAATTTATGACTCTTCGATTAATAACTAAGCTTTATTAAAATCAGAACTCAGCTATAGTTAAACGAGAACTCAGCCGCATAAGATTTCAAAAATGACTAGAATACCATACATCTTTCAAAAATTACGATTTAGTTAATTTATAATGAACAACTCCACGTCACTAAACCGTATTCCACATCATTAAACCGTATTCCACGTCAATAAAAAATTATACATATAAAATTTCTCAGTTTCTCAACTATTTCACTCTGACTAAAGAAAAAAATGGTTTAGTGACATAGTTATCGCGCTCGTCGTCTTTTCCGAAATCGTCATTGTCGAAATCTTATTATGAACCCTCGTCAAAGTTTCTGGTAAGTTGTGATTTATTCCCCTGGATATATGTTGCGAATGAGCTTGATTATGTTGCAGACGAGTTTGATTTATGATGTGGCTGAGTTTGATTTCTGTTACGACCGAGTTTGATTTACGTTGCGATTGAGTTTGATTTTGTTGCAGATCAGTTTTTTGTTGTTGTTGTGTCTGAGTTTCATTTTATATATAAATAAACAAATCTTCTTAAACACTCTTGTATATTACACGGAGTAAATCTCTAAATAAAAACAACAATATAGTTTCTCTACTTTTAACCCTAGCCGTCTTCTCCGAAATCGTCTTCGTCGAAACCATATTCGCCCTCGTCGTCTTCTCTTGTATGTTGCGGGTGATTTTGACATATAATGCGACTGAGTTTGATTATTGTTAAGACTGAGTTTGATTTCTGATAGACTGAGTTTTATATTCTGATGTGACTGAGTTAGTTTACATAGTGGCTGAGTTATATATCTTATTGTTGTTGAGTTTTCATTATGTTATGGCTGATTTTGTTTTCCATCGCAGCTTAGTTAATTTTATATATGGATTATTTATATTTGTCTTTTTATGATCATATGTCTGCCTCTGAATATCAAACACGGGATTACCCTCCAAGACTTTTAAGGGCTTCTAAGCTTGGAAAAAATTGTTAAATCACAATGTATGTTTGGGAGACATCCCAGAAGTTAGAGATGTAATAGGTACTGATGTGTGGCAAGAGCTGAAGGCGTTACCTGTTGGAATCATTGCCAAGCTAGCTGATAGCCAGATCGTGTGGTCTGCTAAAACTATACATTATCTACTTTGTAGACAACTTCCCGTGAATAAGATGGAGACTTGGAGTATCGTTCATGATCAACCTATCAAGTTTGGATTAAACGAATTTTCTAAGATAACTAGGTTAAACAAAAAACCACTACCAATAGAAAGTTTTGAACCTGAACCTGAGCAATACGAAGCTTTCTGTGATGAGTTGAGTGTGCCGCGTGGGATGGGTCCCCAGTTATATGAATTAAGGAAATCATTAAGGGTCTGTCGAACATGGACTAAAGAAAAGCGCAAATGGTTGGACCTGTTATTCATGCAAGCCATTGGTATTTATGCTCTGAGTACTAATTTTAGGATACCTTTTGAAACTGAAAAAATGGTATTCGACGATGAAGCTATGATGGCATACCCATGGGGTCGTGTTGCATTTGAAGCTCTTGTTAAATCTATTAAGTTATGGAGAACAAAGGGTGCCTCATACACTATCAATGGTTTAGCTCACGTATTATTGGTTTGGGCATATGAATCTGTCACTTGCTTCAAAGAGAATTATTGGAAGAGGTTAAGAAACAATGAAAGGTTAAGAAACGATGGCCTGGAAGTCGTCCACGTGCAAATTTAGATTCTGCCATCTCTGATGAGATAAAAAATTATGGTAAGGTAATGTTTCAGACCGAGTTTCTAATAATTTGGTGGTTGTGTTATGTTGAGACGTTTTGTATCTCCTGTTCAACGGCCGAGTTTTTATCCAGTTTTTATTATCTTGGTGACTAAGTTACAAGTTATTAATATCTAGTTTTTATATGTGAGGTGGCTGATGTATATGGTTTTTATTTTTAATCGTGGCAGAGTTACGCGTTGGATAGTTTTTATTTACTTATTGGCTAAGTTTGTTTGAATTTGAAGGCTGAGTTTTGTTTTAAGTTGTGCAGGTGCGCTGAGGAACGCATGAGTACGAGAGAAAGCAATTCATGGGGGAAAGAAAATATGGTCATGAAGGAGTCTTTACAAGAGTTTTTTCCTCAATGGCTGGATGAAGAAGACGACCCATAACTTGATAACAGACATACACGCAGGCCACTATGCTAGTGGTTTTTGGGATGTGCACAATAAAAGAAGGAGGGATGCTGAAGTTCCGGCTGCGGCCGAGAAACGAACAAAGAAGCAGAAGAAAGATAAGAACAATAAAAGAAGGAATGCTGAAGTCTTGGGTGAGGCCGAGCTACAAAAAAAGAAGTAGAAGAAAGCTGTAGGGAAAACCGCTAATATAGGTGTGGAATATGTGGCTCTTATGGAAAGTTCTATGCGGGTGTTGGCTGAATCACTTGTGGGGGGGGGGTTAACAAATATGATTCCTAAAATTGTCAGAGAGACAGTCGAGGTGTGTCTGAAAGAACTGGCTTTACGTGAAAATCCCGGAAACAATGATCACCTCTCAAAAGTCCAAGCCCCCATCTATAACATATCCCTCGCTGCCGCAAATTCTACAGCCAAAGCCCGTTGATAGTCCACCCGCGGCTAAGACCCCTGCAAAAGTTTTAGAGGAGAAATAGAGAGAGGCTGAGGAGCTACCATCGGTCAATGTGGTTGTTGAAGTTGATGAGACCGTTGAATCTCCTCGTAAGGGACCCGTTGATAGTCCACAAGCAGCTAAGACCCCTGCAAAAGATTTAAAGGAGAAACAGAGTGAGGTCGAGAATTTTGTTGTGGCAAGAACCGATGCTTTATGGGTTGAACTAAATTCGAAAGATAAAGTGGCCAAGACACATGAGGCGAAGAAGGATTTGGCCAATGTGGTTGTTGATGTCGATGAGATCGTTAAATCTCCTCCGTTGGGACCCTTCACGATGTGCAACACAAAACTGAAAGAAGATAAGAAGAAGCCAAAGGTTGAGTTAAAAAAGAAGCATGTCGCTGCTCAAGAGACTGACGAGGCTGAGTTAAAAAAGAAAAAGAGAGATGATAAGAAGAAAGCGGCGGATGAGAAAAAGAAGGGGAAGCGTAAACATGTTGAGTTAAAGAAGGCGGCTCAAGCTCTGTTAAATGTAGGGAAGGATGCGAGAAAGCATGAGACCCCTGCACAGACTCCTCCAAAAACGTCCAAACTTGTGACGGAGGGCAGTTCGTCAACGAAGGTGACCGTGAAATGTGTAGATGAAGATGCACAGGAAAAAATGAGGTTGGAAAAAATAAAAGATGTTCGGGAGAAAAATGGTTCAATGATCTCGTAAAAGGTCAAGTGTCTCTGAATGTGCTCCTGAAGCACAAGGTTTTCCTCACATTGGGCCAAATGGGATGACGTGCATGAGGAAGAGCATTAATTCTTCTATATCAATATATGATCCTCTAGCACATGTTGAGCCGGCGCAATGGAAGGCACTCATGGACCACCTAGAGAAATTTAAGTATAGACCTTAAGACCATATGTTAATCACTATATCATCATTCTATGCATAAACTGAGTTGTGTTTAATTGNAGCATTAATTCTTCTATATCAATATATGATCCTCTAGCACATGTTGAGCCGGCGCAATGGAAGGCACTCATGGACCACCTAGAGAAATTTAAGTATAGACCTTAAGACCATATGTTAATCACTATATCATCATTCTATGCATAAACTGAGTTGTGTTTAATTGTACAGGGAGGAACATAATTTAGAGAATGAGGGTATGTTCTTCAAAGTGCTTACTTCTGTAAGAAATGAGTGGGGAAAGGATCAGCACTTTGGATGGCTGCTTGATACTGTAAGTCTACTTCACGGCTCGGTTATTTAGTTTATGGCTGGGTTATTTTATATAGGTGACTGAGTTATTTACTCTTCGATGACCGGGTTATGATATTTTATGCTTCTTTCTACATCATATTGCTTCGTATATTATAGTCCTCATTCAAAAGTCCATGGAAGAGCCCCCCTAATTCTGGAGTGACCGCATTGGGTTTGTCGATAACCGGTTCCAAAATTTATGGGAAAAATTTGATTATAAGGATTCCAAAAAAGATCCAGATTCCTTCTAATTTTTTGAAGCTTATGAAAAATTAGTAAATGGCAAGATATCAGAAGAGCTCCAGAAAAATAATAAGTGGTTTATAGATGTGGATCACTTGTACGGGGCGCAACAAGTTAGCATCAATCATTGAGTGGCGTATCATATTCATCTGCGGGAGGAGAGGATTGATTGTTACGACACAATCATTGGAGACGTAACACTAGAAAGTATGGATATAGTGTTCAAATCTTTTCAACCGATACTACAGATGATTCCACGGTTGCTGGACAGATATGTTCCACATGACATACGAGAACCTACAGGTTAATTTTTTTTACTTGCGATGGATGGATGTCAAACACGTTCAACAAAACCATATAACTGATGATTGTGGGGTGTTTACATTAAAGTTTATTGAATGTCTAGAACGTGGCATAGTTTTTATGGTATAAACGAAAGCAATGTTCAAGGTATTCGGGCGAGTATGGCAATAGACCTCTTTGTGGATGGAGGATATAAAACCCTCTTGAATTTGGTGTCTATAAACTAATCTTATATTGGAACTGTTTGAATCTATCTATAAAATACGCATATTTTACTTAAGAACTCTAAAAGAATTGTTAAAATCGCATGAAATTGGCTAAGTATAGAATTGAACTTCATTTGATCAAGTTAAAAAGGTAACTCAACCATACTCATAAGCAACAATTTGTAATTGATATCTTACAAAACTACTTAAAACAACAACAAAACCACCCAAAACATCAGTTCAACAAGAATGAATCAAAGGATACAACCAATATACCTAATTTTTGTGGCATTACTGTTACTATAACTCAGGCTACCAATAATATAAATCAGTCCAAATATTTTAATTAACTCGGCCCATTAAAAAAATACATTTATGCCAAACTGCTTATTGAAAACATAACCATTCGAATAAGTCACCCGCATCATAGAATTAAGGCAGTTACATCAAAAACATAAATCAACCTTGATATTAAAATAACTCAGCATTTAAGTTAATATAACTCAGTCTATCATTAATATAACTCATACTCGGCCCAAAAAATACCTCTATACCAAACTGCTTATTGATAGCTATTCCGACACTCGTAGATAGAACGGACGGACCAATGTCGCCGAGAAAGTCCGTGTACAACTGTCCTAAAATATCTGGTGTTTCTTGTTTAGATAGAATAGTACGCTCAGTTACAAAACATGTCTATTTTCCATCACAAATACGGACGTAAAATGTCGGGGAAACCCCTTGTCTAGAAGCACGAACTCTCCAAGGACATCCATCAACTCAACAGTTAAAAACCAATGTTTTGTATGAGATATGTCTACATCAAAATCAAATTGATCCCTCAATGCAAGAAGTTTCAGTCGTCTCACCAATTCGGATTTACTCTCGTCTCGTTGCCCTACCGCAGCTAATCCATCTCTGACCTTAAAACTTCTGGATTCACATTGCACCAGGTCATCGACCAGTTATAAGATCTCTTCTTTGGAGGTTGCATCATTGAATCTTCGTCTTATACTGTAGACTCACTGTATGAGAAGTTATCATCCTCAGACGACGACGATCCGAGTCATCGAACATATCAAATCGATTGTTAAATTCATCATCTTCTTCGACCACTTCATCTTCTCCGTCTACTTTCTCTTTTTCTCCTTCCACTTTACTATAACACTCATTGTCATTTTCCTCGAAATGGATACCATCATAATCCTCATTGTAATAATCACTATTAGATTCAATGTCTGAGGGTTCTCTTTCTGAGCTAAAACTATATAACCTTTTACTCTTATCTCTTGCTCCGTTATTCGGACTAACTTCGCCATCTGTTTTCTCCGTAATCTCCACGCAAAGACGTACAAGTTCGATTTTCCATAGGCTTAGAAAACCTTACAACTGTCGAGTATTAGAGACATAAACTGGTGGAGTATCGTGCGCCATTGTATTCAAAGCCTTATTCGAGAACATGTAGCTCAACTGAATATGATGCCTCGACTCATTCAATCCGTAATCATTGAATACCAATTTTTCTACTTCTTCGCGTGTTGTTTGCCCATCTATAAGCAGAACTCTACATCCTCTACTGTCGGTGTCGAATACATATTTTTTTTTCTTAACCTAGTTACCGGAAACAATAATTACCCGGTCCATAAGATCTCAGTGTGAGATGAAGAAGATAGATGGAGAAGTTGATTACTGAAGATGAATCGGTAAGACTATCTACAATGCAAAAAAAAATTCAACACCCTCTTTCTCAAATTTAACCTTCCACATCATCATCCGCAATGGATGATGACATGGCATGGATGCTGACATGGAAAAAAATAAGTCAGCTGCAATACCAACACATAACCCAGTCCAAGTAAATCAGCCATCAAATGCAACATAATTCAGTCGCAAGGTGAATGCTATTCTAGTAGTTAATCTTTCTCAAATTAATCAGTCGTAATATGCTGAAGAACCATAAGTCAACCCTATCGTCAACTAAATCAGCGGTCACATGAATGCTATTCTAGTAATTAATCTTTCTCTAGTAGGTTAGTCGTAAACACGATAAGTTGAACGTTAATCAAGCTCTTTACGGCTGAACATAGGTATCTCACCCGTATAAACATCCAATAAGTCAGCTTCATTAAATGAGCCTGCGAAACATAACTCAGTACAATTTTCAACAAATCATCCCACCGAAGTATAAGTCAGTTGTAACATGAGTACATAAGTCAGCCGTAAACACGTAAGTCAGCCATATTTTCGTATGTCAGCCGTAACGTAGGGTGACTTATGATCGTAAGTCAACCTTTTACACATAAATCAGCCAATTTTTGTAAGTAAGTCGTTAGGTGCGGGTGACTTATACCCGTAAGGCAGCCAATTTCTCTTACCTCAGCCAACTTTTGTAAGTAATTCGTCACGAGCGGATGACTTATGCTCGTAAGTCATCTAATTTCTCTTAACTCAGCCGGTTTTAGTAACTAAACCTGCAATGTAACCATAACTCAAATGTATCATAGTAAGTAGCGCTTCACAGCTGCATTCATTAATACACGTCAGAGAATTCCTACGTGATGAATGGCATTCCTGTATATACGTTTTTGTCACAACGTAATAGAAGGGTACACTGGGCATTTAAAAATGCAAGTAATAAAAAATAAATTTGTATGGTTCTAGTCATTTGTACTAAAATTTATGGTAGTTAAGCTATCTTCCCTTTTTAAAAGTAACAACATTGATTCTAAATGGTATGAAATTATAATTTTAATATCATTTACAAAGAAATGACTCTATTTTACATCATTTACTAATAAATGATTTTATTTTATATTATTTATTTGTGTGATGTATTATTAGTGATGTAATATATACTTTTTCTTGTAGTGAAAGTTCTTGATTTAGATACTAATGTGATTTCAATTACTCGTAATCTTGGGTTTCATGAGACTTAATTCCCATTTAAAACAACTCACTCAGTATCTGATTCTTTTGATTTGTTTCCTTCTTCTATTTTGCCATTGGCTGTTCCATATATTACTTCACATGATTCTGATTTAGACATTGCACATACACTTGCATCTAATACACACATCAGTCATGCTTTTAGTTTTCCCGTAGAAGTCATCTCATCTTGAGACTAATCTTGATTCCCATATAGAATTATCTACTACTACTGTTGCATCATCTAACACCATCAGTGATTCATTGTCTGATAATTCTTCAATGCCATTAACAACTGTAACTAATGCACATAGACCAAGACGGCAGTCTAAAGCTCCAAGCTATCTCTCTGAGTATCATTGCTATTTGGCAACTCAACAGGTACCTGCTCCCCCTACTGATTTTGTCCCTTATCCTATTTCTTCACTACTCTCTTATAACTCTTTAACATTATCTTATAAGCAATATATCCTTTCCATAAGTATTGAGACAAAACCTCGTACGTTTGCACAAGCTATAAAATCTCTTCATTGGATTCAAGGTATGAATGAAGAGATGTCTTTTCTTGAGCAGAATACACCTTCACTATTGTGTCTAGGACACAAGGAAAAAACATTGTTGGTTGTAATGGGTCTATGAGCTGAAACATAATCTGGATGGTTCTATTGATAGATATAAATCCAGACTTGTTGCACAGAGTTTCACACAACAAGAGGGTGTGGAATACATAGAAACGTTCTCCCCTGTTGCAAAATCAGGAACTGTCAAATTGATTTTGGGACTTGCAACTAAATTGGGATTGAGTCTCACACAAATGGATGTAACAAACGCTTTTTTACATGGTCATTTGGACGAAGAAATTTACATGGCTTTACCTCTTGGTTACAATCCTTCACCTGGAACTATTTTGCCTACTAATCTAGTTTGTAAGCTTCACAAATCTCTTTATGGATTGAAGAAGGCATCACGCCAATGGTATCATCGGTTCTCCTATGTTTTACTCAGTCACATTCAGAGCACACTCTGTTTGTTAAGAAGACATGTGACTCTTTCATTGCTATGATGGTCTACGTAGACGATATTCTAATTGCGAGCAACAATGATACTGTTGTTACAAACTTGAAGTATATTATACATAAGTCATTCAAGATAAATGATTTAGGACCTTTGATATATTTCCTTGGTATGAAAATTTCTAGAACATCTAAAGCTATTTCTATTTTTTAGAGAAAGTTTGCTTTAGATCTCATTGCAGATGTTGGACTCGTTGCAGATAAGCCTTGCACTGTGCCAATGGATCCAACAATCAATTTAATTATTTCCATGGGAGTACCTTTTAAAAAAATCAACTCCTTATCATGAGTTGATTGGAAAGCTCATTTATCTTACCATAACCAGGCCTGACATTACTTTTCCTGTCCACAAGCTGAGTTAGTTTTTATCTAAGCCTACTGATATCCACATGGTTGCAGCACACATGATTGTTTGATATATCAAGTCTAGTCCGAGACAAGGACTTAGTTACTCTGTTGATACTGATCTTTGTCTAAATGCCTTCGTATATTCTGATTAGGCAGCCTGCTTGGACACTCGTAGATCTATTTATGGTTATTGTGTCTACTTAGGTACATCTTTAATCTCTTGGAAATCGGCCAAATAGAGGATGGTTAGCAAAAGCAGTGCATAAGCTGAGTATAGGGCACTTGCAGATGCAACTTGTAAGTTGATTTGGATAAATAAGTTGCTGACAGATATGCACATTGTACCTCGGGGATATGCAAAGCTATATTGTCTTAATAAATCCGCTTTACATATAGCTTCTAATCCAGTTTTCCATGAGTAGACAAAGCATGTGGAAGTTCATTGTCACAAGGTCTGAGATCAAATAAAGAGTGGTTTTCTCAACACCTTTCATCTGGACACTCGCAATCAACACGCTGATATTTTCACAAAGCCATTACCCTCTTCCTCCTTTTATCATTTGCTCTCAAAGATGTCTATTTCAAGCCTTTATCTTTCATCATCAACTTCATATTAATGCTTGAGGGGTGTACTAGAGTGGTTATTAGTTGGTTAATAGTTTGTTAATATTCGGTTAAGTGTTTACTCTATATAAATACTTTGTTAGTGTACACTTTACACTTAATGAAATGAGTTCATTCATTTTCTTTACTTGAGCTGGAGTTAGAGCTATGATACATCATATATTTCCTATAAAAATAGTCCTTACAATTTCTCTATCGATACTTTTTTCAACAAAGAACCTAAATATAAATAATCATTATTAAAATATAAGAAGAATTACTTGAAATACCACTAAAATATGTTCAAATTCCACATTTCCATAATTTTCAATAATACCACTAAATTGATTTTTACCAAAAATAAAAAATGAATTTTAAGTGTTTAGAATTTAAACTTTTGGGTTTGGTCTACTAAATAGAGTTTAGGGATTAGTTTTGAAGAGGGTAAGTTTTGTTTTTGGGATTTAGTGTTTAAATTTTCAGTTTTAAGCTATTTCAAATTTGTGAGATTTTTGGAACAAGAACAATTTTTTTTGTATTTTTGGGAAATTTGTGGCATTTTTGGAACAAATAAAAATTTTGTGGTATTGAATACATCCATTTTTGTGGTAGATTTGAGAATTTCCCAAAATATAATGAGTACCAAAATAATTTGTTTAAACATTTTGAATAAAAATGGAAGAGTAATCTGAGAAAAGATAAAGTAGTTGAATGAAACAAATGAGTGAAAATGAGTATATATAGTTACAAATCATATGCTAGTGTTTATAACCATTTGAGCAAGTAAGCATAAAAAAGTTCTCCTTCTCCTCTTTTAACTTAACGCCGTTTCTGAGTTTCCTAGTTTTGGCTGGCGGTCGTGGCTCTCTTAGCGCCGCCGCCGGCTCCCTTGTCTTTCTCTTTTTTCTTTTTGTTCGGTTTTTTAGCAGATCTAAGAAGTTTGTGTTTAGATCATTGTTTTCTATCAAGTTTGGAGTTCCGGCGTTTTGGTCACTGTTTTGGATGGATTTGCGGTGATGGAGTCGCTTTTTTCGCCTTGTGGTGCTCCTCTTTGCTGGTGAAGGCTTCCCATGTCTCTAGGTATCGGGTGGACTATCTCCTTCCCCGCACTGCATCGGTTGTGGAGCTCCGGAACGGTGGTTCTGTGTGATGTCAGATCTCCATGGGCCGGGTTCTGATCAGCCGGTCCTAGACTGCCGCTTCTTCACCAATCCGGATGGGTTTGTAGGTGAATCGACAAAGAGGTTCAGGGTTTGCTTTAGTGTTCTTCTTGGTTGGTTTCGATGTTCCCCTGTCTTTCTCTGTGTTTCTGATTTGTGATTTGGTTGAGTTCTAGGTTTGTATCTGTCTGCTTTAGTGATCTCTCCTGTTTTGCTCGGTAGTTTTTTTTCTCAGTATCAAGGTGTTTTAGGTCTTGCTCATCTGGTTTGTTTGGTTACTTGGATCCTAGTATGTTTTTGGCGTTTGCTACTGGCATGTTTGGTAATGTTGCTTTGCCGCAGCTTGGTTGATTTGAGAGAATTGTCTGTCAGATGAGTTATGTCAACTATCTTGCGGTCAGAGGTGATCTTCTCGATTCGCTTTCTCTCGGTGATGCTCATTCCCGCTGGTTTAGCGTTGCTCTTCATCGTTCATTAGGTGTTTCCAGCTTCAGCCTCGGTTATTCGGTGATCCTCTCTTTCATACCCTTGAAGTTTCAGTTTGGGTCTTTCCTTGTCCGAGCTCAGTGGCTTTGATTTCAGATGCCTGCTCTCCGTCTTGCTAGGGAGTTTATCGGTGCAAGTTTCCTTCTCCCTTCTCTTTCCGAGCTTGCGGCGTCCCGGCATCTTCTCTTGTTCGGGTCTTTATTTATCGAGTTAGGTTTGAAGTTCGAGTCTTTAGCTGTTTTCACTTGCGTTTTCTTGGCACCTTGTGGTTGTCGTTCGCTTTCTCTTTTTACTGTTGAGCCATTTGTTGGCCTTTGTTTCAGAGCCAGTTCAGTTATTGGATGCCAGCTTTGTCTTGCTTTTGTATTATTTTATGTTTATTTTAGACGGAAAAAAACCATTTGAGCAAGTAATATTTTGAAAAAAAAAACTTTGTGATCTATGGAGGTTTAATTTTCTTAGAAAATTATATTGTAAAATTATTAATAGTATGTCTAATTTAACATTTTCATATAATGTTTTCTTATACACATCGAGCCTTACTATATTAATCATAATGAAAAAACATATATTTAATACTAATATTATGGTAACATAATAACTTATATATGAGCAGTAAATAACATGTAGAAAATTAAAGCAATGCATTATAATAAAATTTTAGTAGGTTGTGCCATCGCAAATATAAATAATAATAAATATCTACGAAAAAGATGAGGCAACTTACCGTGCTAGTCCAATATTTGTAAATGTTCTACATAATTTACATCAGTGTCCTTTTATATATATATTCTAAAATTATAAATACTAATATATATATATATATATATATAATTCTAAATATAATAAAATTTTCAAATTACATTAACCGTTATATAAAAAAAGTAATCAACAAATTTTATTGGTGAAATACAACTCTCTTAACACTTTTTTCGGAAAAAATCATTCCTTAATTATAACTATAGATGTCTCAGTTGATAGCAAAACAAACCCGTTCAATCTCTCTTGTGACATGGTAGACCGCAAATAATTCTTGTTCAGCTTCAATTTCGAAAAATTTCTTTCTGTTCTCGCGAATGATACCAGAATGTTCAACAAATTGCAGTAAGAAATTCCCACATTTGGATAACATCCCTCCAATGGTACTAAAGTTTTCAAAGGTTTTATGAACTTTTTTTACCTACTTGAATATAGAACTTGCTTCATAAAAAAACCCTAAAAATATCCCAACTTAATTATTTTTTCCTTTTTAATACACAAAATTTGGACGTTGTCATTTTAATGCTCGAACTAATTTTAGTTACCGTATTAATACATTTACTTTTTGATTTTACAAGTTTACATCCAAAAAATAGACGGCCGTTAAATGTTATTAATAGAATCCTAAACGCGGTTAGTTTACTATGGAAAAACCTTAAAATTATGCCAACATATTTATTTTTGCCTCTTTAATACATGAACTTTGACGTTGCCATTTTATTACTCGAACTAATTTTACTTACCATATTAATACATCCACTCTTTGAATTTGTAAGTTTATAAAAAAAGACAGATGTTAAATGTTTATTAACAAAACCCTAAACATGGTTATTTACTAAACATGTGGGGTTAATTTTTTGTGTGTAATTCCTTTTTTGCCATTGGATCTATTTAACTCGTAAATTAATTTCGGGCTAATGAAGAACCAAAAAACCTTAACCCTAATCAAATCAATCTATTTCACATGCGTTTTTCATAGTTTTTCTTTAATTATATAAACTATTTACAACTTCTATGCTTGCATTTTTTGTCATCAATATAATAGGAGATTATCGATTTGCAAAAAATCGATTCAATGAGATAAGTAAGAGAGACTAAAAAGAAGAATCGATGGTTATCCTACCTTAGACGAGTTTCCGTTGAGAGACACAACCCGATTCCAGGTTTATCTCGTCTCTCAATTTGATTTGAGGAAGATGAATAGTTGATTAGGGTTAAGGTTTTTCGGTTCTTCCTGAACCCTAAATGATTTACGAGTGAAATAGATCCAGGGAAAAAAGAATTACACGCAAAAACTAACCCCACGTGTTTAGTAAACTAACTGCTTTTTGGGTGTTGTTAATAATATTTAACGTCCGTCTATTTTGTGTGTGTAAACTTGCAAATTCAAAAAGTAGATGTATTAATATGGTAACTGAAACTGGTTCGAGTATTAATATGGTAACGTCAAAAAGTTCGTATATTAAAGAGGCAAAAATAAATAAGTTGGTGTATCTTTAAGGTTTTTTCCATTAGTACACTAACCGCGGTTAGGGTTTCGTTAATGACATTTAATGTCCGTCTATTTTTTGCATGTAAACTTGCAAATTCAAAAAGTAGATGTAATAATACGGAAACTAAAATTAGTTCGAGTATTTAAATGACGTCGTCAAAACTTCTCTATTAAAAAGGTAAAAATAAATAAGTTAAGAGTATTTTAAATGTTTTTCCCTTTTCTTTTTTATTTGTCAAACCATAATTCTCATTATATTTGAAGTGTGGAATAATCTCCATACAAGATAACACTTTCACAAAAAGATTATGCAACAAACTGAAACAAAAGGAGATTAATATTAAAACATAATATAAACCACTTGAAAGCAACACAAATACAACGAGAAACATTGATTAAGTCGTTGGTGAATTCGAAGATGACAAGTTGCTCTAGAGACTTTGACTCTAACATCGTTGCTGCTTTGACACAAAGTCTAATTGCAGAAACTTCCAGAACTTTCACAAGCCTAACAATACTTGAGTTGGATATTTTAACGTGCTCCCTACCTAAATCCAAAGATTGTTTCGATGCTTGCAAAAGGTTTTCTTTCATAAGAGAAAACGAAGGCATATAAAACTCTAAAAAAGAGTAAGTATCAGTTAGATTGCTTAAAGACATAAAACGTAATTGGATTTTGAGTAAAATCAATGGTTCACTGTGCCAGTTCTGAGAATTTGAGACTCTACAGTTGCATAATCCCGCTATAGACCAGAGATAAAAGTACTTGATGTAAACTGCAAAAAACAGTAACATGACCGCCCAATACAATAAATAATCTGCACAAGGCAGTAAGAACATCTCCATCAATAGATACTTTTATGAGTAACTTAAGAATTTTTAAATAATATTTTAATTCACTTAGAGCATCTCCAATGGTGGATGATGCTCATAGTTTCTCAAAAAAAAAATATTAATTTAAGATTTCTTCTTCTACTTTCTCTTAGAAGATACTTCCCTCTTAAAATTTCCTTCAAAAAAATTTGAGAACCATATCTCAAACAAGAGATTTGAGAACCATCTCTCTAGATCCTCCATTGAGGATGGTCTTAGAAACTCTAATCTTGTTAATTAAATTTCTCCTCCAATGGTAGAACCCCTATTGAATTCTTTAAAAAGAATTGATCATATCCCTAATAACAATCAACTACATTTCATTGTTTGCTTTGTGATTTTTGTTATTTAGTTACATAATTGCATTACTTTACCTCAGTTGATATTAAAGGATGATATATTGGGAAAAGAGACTTAATCCTCGTGAACTTGGCAAGGGGAAGAGAAATTTGGCTCAAGATAAATTGCACAGGAAGGAAAGAGACAACATGAAACCGCATTAACCCGGAAGTTAGAACATAGTGATGTAATAGACTTATGATTACCAAAACACTTTAGTTTGCAATAAAAAATGGCTAACCAGCAGCTAAAACCTAGATCTAGGTGAAAGGTTGTACCGAGGCCTAGGGTATTTACTCAGAAAACATACCTGAGCCAAGATATTGCACTCAACAGTAGAGAATCTCTTGCGCCGGTCCAATCCAACAAGTGCAGGATATCAGCAAGACCAAGGAGAGATGACGGGAGTTGCCGAGGAGAATGGGATGCGGTAAAGCAAGGAAGAGGAGCTAAGATTTGTAGGGGAAGAGGTAAATCAGAGACACAAAGAGGAAGTGATGTCTCTGTATTTTCATGATTTTTAGAAGTCATTTAGCATCAATTTTGAGGTTTTTAGGTGTGCATATATCACATTTATAGTTGTTTTTAGCAAGTTTGTGATTTTTAGGGATTTTTGCAATACTGTTCGCATATGCACGCATTTTGGAGATTTTTCAGGACTTTCAGGAGTTTTCAGGAAGATTTGTGAGAATTTAGAACATGAGCTAAGAATATGGAATGGAACCAGTAAAAAGTCCGGATTGATCCACACAACACTCTGGATCGATCAATCTCGACCAAAATCTCCAAGCCCGGCTCGACCTCATTATCGAGCCATTCAACTTTTGGCTCGATCCAGCTCCTAAGTCACCTCGACCCACATTCAAGTCCGGCTCGATCCAATCTTTCCCTCTTGGCTCGATCACGGATCGAGCCCATTGATAGCCCGACTCGATCTCACAATTAGCCTTCCCGGATCGATCTCAAGCCTTTGCCCGGATCAATCTCTTTAGCTCGACCTCATGCCAAAGCGTCCTAAGGCCCAAATTCACCTTCGCCTCGATCTCTCTCTCCCATATCGATCATCCACCAAAGCCGGATCGATCCACTTTCCCTTTTGGATCGATCCACGAAATAGTCTTGGATCAATCCACGCAACATTTTATGGGTTTGTTGCTGTTCTTATTTTCTGGGTTTGAGTTCTTGATGTTCTTCATAGTTTAACATTTGATCATGATGTTTGGCTTTAAGGTTATGATTTCTGTTTTTCCTGCTTTCATACCCATGAGTAGTGAGTAGCTTCCTTAAGTTCCTGAGGATGGGGTAGACTAGGGTTGATGTTCTGATCTTACCTTAGCACCTAAGCTTGTTTGCATATAGATCCCTTCTGGTTCATTGTTCTTAATGTTGATTTCTTTCACGCCAATTGAAATCTGATCTTGGGAATTCCAGCACCCGAAAAGTGTTCAATGGGATGCCTGATCATGGTGATTTCAGAGATTTTCACATCCTAGCCTAACGATTTAGATGCTTAGGATCTGCATCTCACCCTAAGGAGTTAGATATTTAGGGTGCTTATTGGCATTAGTAGGTTGGTTCTTCATGCCTTCTAGGTAGGGTACTGTTAACGAGAGTTAGGTCTGGTGATTGCTTAGGTTGATTCCATTTATCAAGGGATTGGACTTGGTTGTATATGAATCCACTGTCTAGGGATAGCTCATTGTTTGAGGTATGTTAGGTGTTTAGGTAGATCAAGATAGATCTCTAGTTGATTATCCTTGTCCTCAGAAACTGCTTTACACATGATTGCATCTTTACCCTTTTTGCTTTTCTTCTATTTTTACCTTTCACCCTTTTTAGCTTCTTATGCATGTTTGTTTCTGTTTATGCCTTTTTAGTTCTATGCATTCTCTTTTTACTTAGACCTTGTTAGAAACACCCTTTTTCATATTTTCTTGACTTAGAAGCATCCGTTGCATCTAGTTTGCTAGTATCACACCCATTTGGATTGATAACCTTACATACTACAATGACCATGATAGTGATGTAAGGGATTGATATAGAGAAAAACCTACTATCAATTTGGCGTTGTTGCTAATTGGGTGTTTGTTTGCTACATTCTGGATTTTGGATCTATTGAGATCAAGTTCCTTTCTTTTACTTTACTGATTTATGTTTTCTCCTTGTGCATTTCATGTGTTTTACTTGCACATGGAGAACATTAACAACGTTAACCAGCTGACCATTGGTGTGAGTGATAATCCGAACATTCACACATAACGCTATGGAATCAACCAACCTGCTGTATAGAACAATAATTTAGAGATCAAGCACAGCTTGATAGCTATGGTTCAGGGGACGAGTTAGAGAACAAATGGAGGATCCACTCGACCACTTGGACGAGTTTGACAAATTCTGCAATCTCACCAAGATTAATGGTGTGAGTGAGGACGCATTTAAGCTACGTCTCTTTCCCTTCTCTTTGGGTGACAAAGCTCGCCAATGGGAAAAATCCCTTCCTCAGAGTTCCATCACCTCCTGGAATGACTGCAAGACGGTATTTCTTGCAAAATTCTTCTCAAACTCAAGAACGGCTAGATTTTGCAATGTAATATCTGGTTTTTCCCAGATGAATGTTGAGACATTCTGTGAAGCTTGGGAGCGGTTCAAAGGGTACACGTTGCAATGCCCACATCATGGGTTTACCAATGCATCCCTCCTTAGTACTCTGTATAGAGGATCTCTCCCAAGGATCAAATTGTTACTTGATACAACAAGCAATAGGAGCACCCTGAACCAAGATATTGATGATGGTTGGGAGCTAGTGGAGAACTTAGCACATTCCAAAGGCAACTACATTGACGACTATGATAGCACTCCATGGGGCAGCACTGCTTCTGATGCCAAAACACAGAGGGACCTCAAAGCTCCGGGTGAGAAGTTGGATAAGTTACTCCTTGCACAGTAGCATCTGTTCACTTCATACGTGACGCAGAGCACGTTCAGCTCCAAGGTGGGATGACTGCTCAACAAGAGAAGATTAATTACATTAAGAACCAAAGGGACTACAACACAGGGTTCGTCAACTACAATAACCCCAACATGTCCTACCGCAACAACAATGTAACAAATCCTCAAGATCAAGTATATACACCTCAACACCAACAACAGGCTAAGCCCTTCATCAACTATGCTCAACAACAGAACCAAGGTTTTGCACTTAAGCAACAACTTCAGCATGGGTTCCAAAAATATCAACATGGAGGAGCACCTTCTGTTTTCACCTCTAACCAACCTTAAGCTCCATCTTTAAACGTTGAAGCAATGCTCCAACAGCTTCTACAAGGTCCGGCTAACAACGCAATTGAAACTTCAAAGAAATTTGATGAATTGAAGACGCATATTGATTGCTTATACAATAACCTCCATCGGAAGTTTGACGCTCTGAACTCAAGGGTTACTGCTTTGGAGAGCAAGTCTGCTTCCACTACTGTTTCTGCTCCCACTACAAATAGACAGCTTCCTGGCAAATCAATTCAAAACCCAAAGGAGTATGCACATGTTAGTGACATCTTCTTAGGCATTACCTTGACTTTTCTTCTCACCCTTGTCCTACTCACATCATTGAGGACAATGTTGCTCAAGTTTGGGGGGGGGGGGGTTTTGNTGAAGATGCAGATTTTGGAAAGACTGATTCCTTGACATGTACGAACCCAGAGTTAGTTGCTAGAGTCAAGCTTGTTCTTGGTGAAAAGCTATCTGCTTCAAAGGAGAGGTAAACACCCTTTGTTCCACTGGATTGTGAGCTTATAAAGGACCCAAACAAGATTTCAGAGCATACATAAGCATATGGGGTTGTCAAGGAACCAGATGCAGGAGTTCCTGTAGAGGTATAGGAAACCGAAAAACTGGGGGTAGAGACTAACCAGAGTAAACTTCCCATTTCAAAAGAGGGAAATTCTGAGCTCAAGCACCAATTTGTGCACATCCCACCTCAGAATCCCACTTTGGGAATAACCTTCTTTGAAAACGGTTTTGACTTTCAAACTCCAACAACAGACCTCAAGAAGGGTGACCAAGTGGTTTTGCTCAACCCGATGCTCAAGCAATTTCAAAGGAATGCAAACCCAAAATATCTCAAGAGCTTTATAATTAAGAAGATTCTGTCTGATGGAACAATCACGCTTGTTGTGGAACCAGATAAGGAGTCGAAAGTGCACCACGAAGTCAACCAGAACCAGGGTAGTTGGATGAGACCAGAAAGAAAACCTGGTGAAAAGACCTCAGTTCTCCTTGGAGGACTATCTCAGGGTCACTAGAGTTTAAACAGGAAGTCAAGCTTAGTGACTATAAACAAGCTCGCTTGGGAGGACATCCCATGTTTATCTTGTACATATAAAGTCTTTAAATTTATGTTCTTCTTTTAATGCATTTAAGTTTCTGTCTGGTCTTGGTGTTTTAGGTACTTCAAAATAGAGCCACGTAACAACGCTTGATCGAGCCTTGTTTCGGTAATGATCAAGCCCAAAATTTTCACATCAAGCCGGGCTGATCATGTTGCGCATTCAATTCCCAAGACACGTCACCTCGACCTCCACTTCAGCCACTCTCTTCACCTCAACCTGAAAACAGTACCACTCCAAACCCTTTTCATTTTATATACCCTAGCATATTTCTTTTTTGTTGCTTCGTTTTGGTCCTAAACCCTTCTTTGAACTTTTATTACACAAGGGACTGTGAAATTTAAGTTTGGGGTAGAGTTTAGGAGGTACCGATCATGTTTACTTGTTTTCTTATTTCAATTTTGCATCTAAGGCATACAAAAACAAAAAAAAATTGAATTTTTTTCGAAAATCGTTTTCAAAAATAGAGTGTTCATGTAGTTGCATTTAGGTTGTCTGCACTTGCATAGGAAACTAGGACCTTGTAAGTATGTTGTTTTCACAGAAAATGTAAGTGCCCTGGTTATTAGTTATCTAATGCATCATGAAATTTTCTGAAGTAAAACTGCACCTTGCTTGAAATGTGAACTTGCATGATTATTTATCTCCTGAAGCATGCTGTGATTTGAAGTTTTCTCCTATCTATTAGAACTTAAGACTTGAATGTATAATTATCATGTTTGTGTGCTGAATATGAACTCATGGATAGTATATACATATTTGTGTTATCTTCTACCTTTTACCACTCTTGTTAACCCAAGTAGAATCCCCACCCTTGAACCTTGCCTTCTTTTAAACCCTGAATTTACTACTGAATGGCAAGTCTTTTATGGAATGATCTTGGTAGAACGTGTTAGGTTCGAACTGACAGGAATAGGGTCTCATGTAGTTATAGTCCATGCTTTTTGGACTAGATATGACTAGGTGTGATTCAATTTTGGATGTTGGTTTGGGTGGAAATGAATGAAAGGGTATTGGTAGTTGGTAAAAAGGAAATTTAAGTAAGAACCTTAGGAGAGGAATAGAAAAAGAATCAGAATATGCTAGTAGAAAGTTTGGGGGAACAATAATATGCAAAAGAAGTATGGCTAGTGCATATTTAGAAAAAGTATATGACAATGAATTCAAAAGGGTAAAACCCAGAAAGTTAGTATAAATGGAAATGTCATAGGCCATAAGTGTTTAAGTAAATAAGTTCCTGAAACATCTAGCAGTCATTTAAGAAAGAAGTCTCTCCTAAGTGTAACTAAAGAAAATATGAAAAAGGGGAATATGTGAATAAGTTGGATCACTTCAAGTGTCAAAGGGTAGATTTAGGACTCCTTACTGGGTGGAATCATGAAATTTAGGTTTCATTAGCATTGGGTAAATGGGGTTCTATTTCTATATGCATCTAAGTGTTCCTACCTTTAGCCTTCTGCTAAAGCTCATTTCCTTTTTGAGAGAACCCTTATTCTGAATCATTAACCATTGCATGAAAAGGGTCATCTTTACTCCTTAACCTGTCCTTGACCAAATGAGTTCATTTAAAGCACATGACTTGATCCATGGTTCCTGGTTAATGAATGTTAAAGGGGCAAACGAATTTGAATGCATTGTGGAAGTTGGATTTGGTCAGTGATGAACAGTGATGAGTATGGCTAAAGTTTTTAAGTAGGACGAGCTTAGAATGCATTCTAGAACTAGTAACCATGACACTAATATTACATGTGTTAGCATCATGTTTTGGTTATGAGTTCCCACTTTCAAACCTCTCTCCCAGATTTCTGAATTATTTGCTTGAAGGCAAGCAAGGATTTAGTTTGGGGGAGTTGATGTCTCTGTATTTTCATGTATTTTAGAAGTCATTTAGCATCAGTTTTGAGGTTTTCAGGTGTGCATATATCACATTTATATTTTTTTTTAGCAAGTTTTTGATTTTTAGGGATTTTTTCATTAGTATTCGCATATGCACGCATTTTGGAGATTAGTCAGGACTTTCAGGAAGATTTGTGAGAATTCAGAACATGAGCGTAAAATGTGGAATGGAACCAGTACAAATTCCGGATCCATCCACTCAACACTTTGGATCGATCCATCTCGGCCAAAATCTCTAATCCCGGCTCGACCTCATTATCGAGCCATTCCACTTTTGGCTCGATCCAGCTCCTAAGTCACCTCGATCCACATTCAAGTCTGGCTCAATCTAATCTTTCCTTCTTGGCTCGATCACGGATCGAGCCCATTGATATCCCGACTTGATCTTACAATTAGCCCTCCCGTATCGATCTCAAGCCTTTTCCCGGATCGATCTCTTTAGCTCGACCTTATGCCGAAGCGTCCTAAGGCCCAACTTCACCTTCGCCTCGATCTCTCTCACTCTCTCTCTCTCTCCCAGCTCGATCATCCACAAAAGCCGGATCGATCCACTTTCCCTTTTGGATCGATCCATGAAACAGTCTTGGATCGATCCATGCAGAAATTTTGTCCCGATCACAAGCACAAGCTCCGAAGCTACCTTGATACGTTGGCTCGATCTCATGCACTTCTCAGCTCGAGCCAAACATGGTCCGTCCCGGGCAACTCGAATCCAGATGAACCTGACCCAAGACCCAACTCAATGATTAGTTTTTGTCTTTTATGCGTTTTAGAGCTTTTCTCTGAACACTATAAAAGCCCTAATACGCCTTCATTTGCAACAAGCTTTACTTTTTGCCAGTTTAGGTTTTTTTCTTAAGTTTCTTTTTCTCTCTTTTTCCTTTGATGTTCTTAGTGTTCTTGGTGTAAAACCCATATTCTTTTTAAGTTTTATGCTAATCTTCAGTTTTCTTTACTTTTCTGCATAGTTTAAGGTTGTGTTCTATCTGGTGCATATTGATCTAATTTTTTAAGCTTTTAATCTTCTGTTTTAGCTTTGATCATTTTCTGGGTTTGTTGATGTTCTTATTTTCTGGGTTTGAGTTCTTGATGTTCTTCATAGTTTAACATTTGATCATGATGTTTGGCTTTAAGGTTATGATTTTCTGTTTTTCCTCCTTTCATACCCATGAGTAGTGAGTAGCTTTCTTAAGTTCCTGAGGATGGGGTAGACTAGGGTTTATGTTCTGATCTTACCTTAGCACATAAGCTTGTTTGCATATAGATCCCTTTTTGTTTCATTTTTCGTAATGCTGCTTTCTTTCACGCGAATTGAAATCTGATCTTGGGCATTCCAGCACCCGAAAAGTGTTCAATGGGATGCCTGATCATGGTGATTTCAGAGATTTTCACATCTAAGCTTAACGATTTAGATGCTTAGGATTTGCATCTCAGCATAAGGAGTTAGATGTTTAGGGTGCTTATTGGCTTTAGTAGGTTGGTTCTTCATGCCTTCTAGGTAGTGTACCGTTAAAGGGAGTTAGGTCTGGTTATTTCTTAAGTTGATTTCATTTATCAAGGGATTGGACTTGCTTGCATATGAATCTACTGTCTAGGGATAACCCATTTTTTGAGGTATGTTAGGTGTTTAGGTAGATCGGGATAGATCTCTAGTCTTCTTATGCATGTTTGTTTTTCCTCTGTTTTTACCTTTCACCCTTTTTAGCTTCTTATGCATGTTTGTTTCTATTTATGATTTTTTAGTTATATGCATTATCTTTTTAGTTACACTACAAGAAATGTGACTATTGATAGCGTTCCAAGATAGCGTTTTTTGTGTTACTGCTATTGTACATGGACACGGGTTTTATCCATAGCGTTTCATTTTTTAGTACGCTATTGTTTCATTCGCGAGAAAACGAAAATACATAAGCGCGTAAATCTGCTTAGTTTCGGCACTTACTATTGCAGATAATATAAAAAAACGCTATGATACTTACAAAATCACTTAACTTTTTCAACATAATCAGTTCGACTTAGTTATTTCTCTCTTTCTTCATTATTTTCAGAAGTTCTTCACTGCATACGAATCTTCGGGACATTGTTTATCTCACCGATTCGAAGCTCCTTGTTTAATCGAGAAGGTATTTTCCTCATATACTTCAGCGTTTAGTTAAATTTAGGTCTATGTACATCGATTATGTGGTTCTAAATTACCCATGCATGTTTCGGTCTATATACAGATTGTTTGAATTCGTTAGATGTGGAATATAGCTAATAACAATGTTTCGGGCTGAGGATGAGAGGAGGCTACACCTCGACATCCGGATGAAGTAAGACCTGATTCTAATAACTCAATCCAACTTGTGTTTGAATTTGTGTTTGTTTGTATGATGATAATGAGGAATAACAGAGTAAAGAAAACAGAGTGCACAGAGAGTTTAAAAACAAGTTTTCATTAACAACTTTAAGCATGCGCAAAGGCGTAGAATTCGCCTTGGTAGAGTGGTCCAAACATGGCTACAGAGCTGTTTCCTCTTATGTCAAAACAACATTAAGCGTGCGCAAAGGCGTATACCGACTGGGGTTCAATTGAGCTTAGCCAAAATTTGGTTCTTCTGTTTTTAGTAACATCATGTAGTTCTCACGTGACTCCCACTTATACCAACTTGGGCTTCAATTAGGCTTGTCTCACACTTAATTCGAATTGTCCAGATCCAAGGAAGACTAGTAGGAGTGAGGCCTGTATTTGCTCACACTGTTGACTGTTGTAAGTAGTTATGAAACATGTTTATACATTGTTATTACATTTTTATTTTTTTAAACGTCATACATTGTTAATAACAATTCCCTATTGTTTTGATTATTACAATTTTTTACATATATAACTTGTTTTAGGAAGGAAAATGTTCAACTGTTTAAAACTAGTTTCCCTAAAAAATAGGAAATTATTTTTTCCAAAATCATGATTGGCTTAAAACTGATTTTTGAAAAAACAAAAACTATAATCTACTCTAAAAACTACTAACAGTCAAGACCTTATCTTTAAATAAAAAAGAGTTGGAAGAAATCTTGTCATTGATGAAAATAAGAAAACCGTTTTAAAAACGGTTTTTACAAAAAAACAAAAAANCTTCACCAGATGTATAGTTGGATCGTTAATCATTTTGAAGATGATATTAAGCTTAGCTTTCTTTTTAGCTATCTTCATTTTGTACCACATTGCTCTCTCATACTCAACCTGGTACTC
>OVBE01000722.1:0-45170 GCA_900406425.1 Iberis pinnata
AGTTAAACGGGCTTTACCGAAAGATGCTAATCCTGGAGTTGCAAGTGGTGTTGGTGGCCGTGGTGGTTTTCCGGTTTATGGTGGTTCTAGTGGATACGAGAATCGTGTGGATTCGAATAGATATTTGCAGCCTCAAAACGCTGGAAGTGGTTACCCAACTTATGGTGCATCTGGTTATGGTACTAGTAGTTATGGTTATGGAAGTAACGGTGTAGGTTATGGCNGTATGGAAGTGGTCCAAGAAGTTCGTGGGGCGGTCAAGCACCTTCAGGTTATGGTAATGTAGGATATGGAAATGCTGCTCCATGGGTTGGTTCTGGTCCTGGTTCAGCAGTAATGGGTCAAGCTGGTGCTGCACCTGCAGGATATGGCAATCAAGGTTATGGCTATGGCGGAAATGGGACTCCATCTAGCTATGGTGCAGTAGGTGGACGACCTAACAACCATAGCGGTGTCTATGCTGATGCTGCAGATGGCTCAGGAGGATACGCAAACCATCAAGTAAACAACGGGCAAGCTGGTTATAACGGAGGTTATGGAAATGGTAGGCAAGCTCAACAACAGTGATTGAGAAAGTAAGACTACTACAATGTAGTCTTATCACTGACCTTGAAGCCTCGTCTTTCTGCCATTTCCGGAGCAATCGAATCGAACCAGGAGGTTAAAGTTAAACTTGATTATCTCTTTTGTTAGTTTCTCAATAAGTTGTTTTCAGGTTACTCTGTATTTTCATATGAAGTTGTAGTTCTTTTTAAGTTTGTGTGCTTTTTTATATATGTTGCTTTAGAATGATTTTGGTTATGTTCTAATGTTTGTGTTCAAACTTCAAAGTTCAAACACAACTTTTAAAGGAAATCTTTTAGAAAAAATAATGGTTTACAAATGAGTAGGATGGACAAGTAACTGTAAAGAAGAACCAAACTAAAATATTCGGTTTTGAACCCAAGCCAAAATATAAAATTGTAAAAATGTCTATCGAATGAGAAAACAATTGCAAGGCGTAACTTTGGACCTTGATGATCCAATCATTCAATTGTCTCTGGATTTGTGCATTGAAGCCGTTATGAAATGCGGTTCTGTTTCATTGCTAAGCCGGTGAATCCGCCGAAGCAGAATCTGAGGGCTCTAATGATAACTTTGCCCAGACTTTGGGTCTTGGAGATGACGTGACAAGCCGTATTGTTGAGAACCAACGAGTTCAGTTTCTCTTCTCAACAGTTGAAGCCTCGAACTCCGTTTTGAGGCGTGGGCCTTGGTTTTTCAACGAGTGGATGGTCCTCCAACGTTGGACTTCACATCTGGTTTATGAGGATCCACAGTGCATTCCGTTTTGGGTTCAGATTCGCGGAATCCCGCTCCAATACCTGGTTCCGTCTATGGTGTTTCACATTAGCCGCACTTTAGGGACCTTTGTCGATATTGGCTTTGATGCAGCAATTCAAGTCAACTATGCTCGTGTGCGTATCTTGAAGAATGTTGATGAGCCTTTGCAATTTCAACGTATGTACAATTTTGGAGACGAAACTTGTGTTCTAAAGTTTCGATTTGAAAAACTGAGCGGCTTTTGTACGTCATGTGGACTAAAGTCCCATGATCTAATGGTGTGTCCTACCGCAAATCAAGGGCCTCCTGTGGACCACTCACGTGATGACGATGATGATGAAGATCCAGATGAGGATGGTGATGGTTCAGCGGCTTGTGACAGTGCATTCATTGGTCCATTACCACAACATATGGATGCACATCCATCCCAATATGCAAGTGATGCCTCATATCAAACTTCAAATGGCAGCAACAAACGGAAGACAACTGATGATGCGTCTTTCCCGGTTCTTCTTTGTAGCGACATGAGACAAGTTTATGTCTTTGACGACTATGTGGAGAGCGTACTCAAGCGCCAAAGGCACCAGGCTGAGACTGTGGAAGTTAGGAATTAGTTTGGAATTACTGATGTTGGTAGCACATCTAAGAGGGCATCAGAGGATCCTGTGATTGCTGCTTGTGTTGATGGTTCGATGGGCCAAAATCCACCGGAATCTATATGAATACAACAATTTGGAATTTCCGGGGTTTGAAGGAGTTCTCGGTGATTCGGCGTCTAAAAGAGATGACATGCAAGTTGTCTTTAGACATACTATTTCTAATTGAGACAAAAAATAGTGATGATAAAGTTCGAAGTGTAGCGTCTCAATTAGGCTTTGATTATGTCTGTTGCGTTTCGCCTAATGGTCTTAGTGGTGGTCTAACCCTCTTGTGGAAAAAGACGATTAATGTGTCTTTTACATATATGGATGCTAGAATTATGGATGTAAAAATCAATAATAATAAAGGCTTTTCGTTTTACTTCTCTTATATTTATGGGCACCCAAATACAAGTTTGCGGCATTTACTTTGGGATAAGTTGAAACATATTTCAGATACAAGACATGAACCTTGGTTACTTATGGGTGATTTTAATGAGATCTTAAACAACAATGAGAAGGTTGGAGGTCCGAAGCGTGAACCCTGGACTCTCAATACTTTTCGAAGTATGGTCACTCACTGTCGTTTAACAGACTTGCCTGACTCTGGTAATTGTTTATCTTGGTCTGGTAAACATCAAAAACATACATTTCAATGTAGATTGGACCGTGTAATGGGTAATGATCATTGGCAAGCTATGTTTCCTGCTTCTACAACTACTTATTTGGCCAAAACCGGATCAGATCACAAACCCTTGTTCTGCACATTCATAAAGTTGCATAGAGGTTTTAGAAATTGTTCAGATTTGATAACTAGTGTGTAACTTTAGAAGGCTTTACTGATGTTGTTCAAAGAAGTTGGGGTAATGTTAATTCTGCAAAATATATTCCACAGAGACTTAGGTCATATCATAGGGAGACATCTGCCTGGAAGTCCCAGAATTTTCGAAACTCTGCACTTCGAATCCGGGAATATACAGAGCTTATAGATCAAGCTTTGATTGATATGTCTGTTTCTCGAGAACAACTTACTGGAAACTTAAGAGCCGAATTAATTGGCTCACTCAAGGAAATCGTAATACACGATTTTTCCATGCTTGTACGAAGTCTAGAGTGCCACGTAATCGCATTCTTTCTTTTCAGTCGTATGATGGACAATTACTTTTTGGCAATCAAGCAATAGGACAAGAGGCAACCCATTATTTTACACACCTATACCATAGCCAGCGTAATATGGACTTTGTTCATCTGCTTAACCACTTTAAACCTACTGTTACACTGGCTAACAATGCCGAGCTCACTAAAGAAGTGACAGAAACATAGATTCATGAAGCATTTTTCTATATTGGGAGTGATGAAGCCCCTGGTGCAGATGGATTTCTAGGTTATTTCTTTCAACAAAACTGGCCTTTTCTTAAAACGGATATTGTTCACATTGTCCAGAGATCCTTTGTTGATGGGTTTCTGGACCCTGAACTTTCATATACTCATCTATGCTTGCTTCCAAATAAATTTGTTCCTAAAATAATGGAAGATTTTCGTCCCATCAGCTTATGTACGGTCTTATACAAGATTATCGCTAAGATTTTGGTTGCACATTTAAAACAGATACTTTCCAAGTTGGTTACGGATGAACATGCTGCTTTTATACCAGGTCGATATATTACTAACAATATTGTGTTGGCTCATGAAATATTCCATTCCTTGAAAGTGGATAAGAGACTCAGCTCCACTTATATGGTTGTTAAAACTGATATTCGTAAAGCATATGATCGGGTTGAGTGAGATTTTTTGGAAAATGTTCTTCAACGCCAAGGTTTCAATTCCAAACAGATTCAGTGGATTATGATATGTGTTCGCCAAATCACATACTCTGTTCTAATCAATGGCTCGCCCTTATGGACATATTATCCCAGAACGTGGATTAAGGCAAGGTGATCCTTCATCACCGTACCTGTACATATTGTGTGCAAATGTTCTGAGTGTGATGTTACATGAGGCGCAATCTAGTGGGATCATACATGGGATTAAGCTTGGTCGTTCAGGTCCGAAAATTCACCATCTACTCTTTGCTGATGACTCCCTGTTTCTGCCACGCAAATCGGTCCAACGCTTTTCATTTAAAGACATTGTTCAATTCGTATGAGGCTGCATATGGGCAACAAATAAATTACTCCTAATGTTGTATTACTTATGGTGCTCAAGTGTATGATTTCCAGCGTACTGCTATTTCCCGTATTTTGGAAATTCATCGCATTAGCGGTAATGATAAGTATCTTGGCCTTTCTAAAAAGATTATTAGATGCCAAACATCAACTCTTCGCCCAATTATACGGAAATTGCAATCTTGGCTTAATGGGTGGGAACAAAAGTACTTATGTTCGGCGGGATGTGAGGTGTTAATTAAAGATGTTGCTAGTGCGTTACCTGTTTACTATATGAATAATTATCAGCTGCCAAATCAACTCTGTAATGAGATAAACTCTCTCCTTGGCCGTTTCTGGTGGGGTGGTTCAAAGGAAAAACGTAAAATACACTGGATTGCGTGGAACCGGCTAACTTACCCAAAGGGATTAGGAGGACTAAGATTTCGTGATTACCGCTTATTTAATCAAGCTTTGTTAGCCAACTACTTCTGGAAGATTTATCATCGACCTCAGAGTTTGGTCTATAGAGTGCTTCAAGGCAAGTATTTTCCTTATGCTGATATGCTCCAAATTAATAATCGTTGGCCATCCTATATTTGACACTCTCTGCTCTTTGGCCGTCAGCTTCTACTCAAGGGCATCCGTTATCAGGTTGGTAATGGTAACACTATACAGATTGGCGTAGATCCGTGGCTGCCAACATCTCATCCTCGTCTAGCCCGAGTTTTGCCTCATGTTGATCCTTTATCTCGAGTCTCTATGTTGTTTCACCATCGAACGCATAATTGGAATTTACCGATATTACAAAAATTAGTACATCCTTATGACGTTTTCCTGATTCAGAATGATTTTGTGTCCCCGAAGCCGTTTTCTGACTATATTCTATGGGATCATTCACATAACGGTATTTATACTGCCAAGAGTGGTTACTATATTGCTTTACATGATTTCCAAGGTTCTCCTCCACCTCCCTTGTATCGGTCACCAGGGCTTGCCTCTGCCATTTGGAGTCTACATCTGCCCACTAAACTGTTGGAACTCAAATAATGACAAGTGACTTTTGTCACTTTTTCGGCAAGTTTTCCGGCAAGGTCGTTGCCCGGAATCGCCGGATTGTGGTTGCATTGAATATGTTGTAGTTTGGACTATAACTTTGAATATTCACATGCTAAATTTAGAGTTATGTTGAATGAGAAATGTGAGGTCAAAGTGTGCAACTTGAACACACTAAAAGTCAACAAATTGACAAAAGTTAATTTGTCTTACATTGCTTGGAAAAACATTTTTCAAGTGGTATATAAGTAGCTTACTCATGTAAGGTTTACAAGTGAGTAGCAAAGGAAAACTATGCATGGTGGAAGTGAGAGAGGAGAACCACACACGCGCGCACGCTGTTTAAGAAAAAGAGGCTTTGTGCGTTATGATTCAGTGGGAGAAGCAGCCGGCGGGTTGCTCAGCTCGGGAAGAAGAATGTGCGCGTGCGCGGGCTCGGGTCCAGATTCGAACACTCAGGTCGGCTTGGGGGATAGTATCGGCATATCTTCGCTCGGCTCGACAGAAGGAAGCTTCGGCTCGGGATTTTTCTTGGGTTGTATGCTCGGGACAGAGAACTCAGTCCAAGACAAATGAACTGGCTCGGGGACGATGGACTGTCCGATTGGCACGTAGATCCGATCCAGCTCAGGTCGAAGTATCGCAGCGGTTCTGCTCGCCTCGGGATTCTGCTTAGGTTGTCTGCTCGGCGCGGGAAACTTGGCACGACATGGGCTAAGAGGAAGGAGCACCGTGTGGTCCGAACCGGAGGAGAGACATCGCGATTTGGATCAGAGAGAGAAAAATCCATGGGAAAAAAGAAGAGAAGAGAGAGAAAGAGAGAGAAAAAATATGTGGAAGGAGAAGAGAAGATAAGAAAAATGGGAATTTCTTTCCAACAAGTAAAGAAAAATAATACTAGAATCAAAGTGAATGATTTCTAAAAAAATTTTTAGAAACTTGTTGAAAAAATAAAATCCTCCAAGAACAATGAAAGAACAGGAGAAAAAATTTATTTTTGATCCATGAAGATCAAAAATTGGCACTCAAAAACTGTTTTGCAGAACAAAAGTGACAAGAAAACAGATTCAAGCAAGCAAAAAATGGTTAGAAAAAAGAATTCACACACAAATCGAGCGAAATCTTGAAAAAAACTCAAGAACGAAGAACACAAAGAGAAAGAAAAATCAAGAGGAAGAATTCTTCTTTGAGAGAATTATGAAAAAAGTTATCTTGGAGTCTTCTTAAGGAATGGATGAGGAATTGCACAAAACCCGAAAAGGAGTTGCATAGTGGGCTTAAATAGGATCTCAGCAAAAAATTAATTCGGGAAATACATTTAAATTCCCATATTCCCGCCCAAGTAACGTAATCTGCAGAAGATCTTAAATTGCTAGAAAATCAGGTTGATGATCCAAATTAAGGACTGACTGAAATCGTGTAATGGAAACTTCCATTACAGGATTGGGGGGCAAAATGTGGGAGTATAAATTCTCCCGGGTTATATTTTTGGAGCTTGACCCGGCTCGCCGTGTAATTGGGCTTCCCAAGCCCATTTCGGAGAAGCGAGCCCATTTCGGAGAAGCGAGCCCATTTCGGAGAAGCGAGCCCATTCCAGAGAGCCGATGACAACTCAGAGGACCGAGCCCATTCCGGAGAGCCGAAGATGATTTCGGAGAGCCGATGACAACTCCGGAGAGCCGAGCCCATTCCGGAGAGCCGATGATAATGAAGAGCCGAGCCCAGTCCCCAGTGACAGTCAACCTGAGTGCGTTGACCGCCGCGAATCCCGCCAAATTAATGGCAGATAGGCAGTTACGATTCAGGATTCAAAAGGGAATCAGGACATTTAATGTCATTAATGAGAGTCCATTAATGTTTCGATGCTATAAATATGGGAGGGAGAGCTCATTTTATAGGGTCAAGAATTTTCATTTTGAGCAATCTCTTGAGAGAAAAAAAACACTTTGTAAACACTTGGGAGAATTGTAACACAGATTCATCAAATAAAATTCGTATTTTCATAAATTGTTCTTACAACTTTTTCATAATTTCGGTGTGAGAGATTCTGCTCTCACAATATTCTATAATAGATTTTCCAGAAGACTTCATCTTCCTAAAATCACAAATCGATTAACCCATCTACTGGTTGTTTCTGCAACTGAATCTTGAAAAAGTTGTCATCTTTCAACATTTTTAGCATCTGATTGTGGTTTGATGAGAAGAAAGACATACATGGTTTACTCTCAAAACCTATGGATTAATTCACTCAAATATCTTTTGGTTTTCAAAAATATATAAAATCCTAATATTGAACAATAAATACATCAATAGTTTATATTATATTCACTCATGATCACTGAGATGAGACATTCTGATTGTAGCTTCTGAGTCAACATCTCTCACTTGAACCAGCTTGTCCTGACCACAAAAGTCAGACAGTTATGTGATTCACTTTCCAATCACTTTAAGTTGGTTTGTGATAGAAAAGACAAGCTTTGTATAACTCTATGTTAATGGTAGTGAATTGTGATTTTTGAAGACTACATAATTGTACAGATACAATAGTCTGGATCATCCTCTTCTGTATCACTAACTTCACTGCAATCATATAATGGAGATATTAAGTTTGGTTAATGTTTTTAGACTACACAAATTGAAAAATATGAGAATCTAAATTCATGCAATGACTTATTATAGAGGCAAAGCTTAAGTGTTTCTAATAAGAAACATCAACAACAACAAGCTAAAAGATTTTTGAAAAGGTTTAGCAACTATTATGGAAAATATTTAAAAATCGAAACACTAATATATAAGAGATATAGATCAATTTGCTCGTTGTCAATTAGTTCATAATCCTAACATAGGTATCAGAGTTTTACCCGATCTGTGGCCCAACCTGAAATTAGTCTCAATAGTCTTATCTAAACCGGCCTAAGATTAATCACTTAAGAGTCATTATCTTGAACGGACATATTAGAGAAAATATCTCACATATTAAACACGAATGGAAAAAAAAGCTAATATGTAAAAGATATAAATAAATTTGCTCAATGTCGATTGATTTTGAATTAGAAACTCATAATCCTAACATGATATCAGAACAAATTCATTATATGGTTTGATCCAAACTATCATGAACAAATTCATTATATGGTCTGATCCAAACTTGGTCTCGCCAATCTTAACTATACCAACCCGAGATTAATGACTAAAACCCCATAATACTAATATCAACCACAATGATTTCTATATTTTAAACCAAACCTATACCTTCATAATCATAATATCATCCAAAACAATATAAGCACTAGAGATACATCAACAAAATCACAATCAAAGTTCAAAACTTAAGTATAAAACTTGAATGATTTCTCATAATCCTAACATGGTATCAGAGTAAATCCATTATAGGGTCTGATCCAAAATTGGTCTCGCCAGTTTTGACCAACAAAACCCGAGATTAATGACTAAAACCCCATAATCCTAATATCAACCACAATGATTTCTATATTTTAAACCATTCCTATACCTTCATAATCATAATATCAACCAAAACAATATAAGCACTAAAGATACATTAACAAAATCACAATCAAAGTTCAAAACTTAAGTATAAAACTTGAATGATTTCTCATAATCCTAACATGGTATCAGAACAAATTCATTATATGGTCCGATCCAAAATTGGTCTCGCCAATCTTGACCAACACAACCCGAGATTTAATAACTAAAACCTCATAATCCTGATATCAACCACAATGATTTCTATATTTTAAACCATTCCTATACCTTCATAATCATAATATCAACCAAAACAATATAAGCACTAAAGATACATTAACAAAATCACAATCAAAGTTCAAAACTTGAAAGAAACAACTAAACAAATATACAAAGAGATTATAATATAATACCTTGGTTCATATTCTAAAACCTCAGCAAGATTATCTCCTTTATTATCATTCCATTGAACATTTCTCTTAATCTTATCATTACTTCTTGACATTCCACCTTTTCTTGGTGGTAATAAACATTGTGATTCACTTTCTTCTTCTTCTTCTTCCTCATAAATCTCATCACTTCTCTCTACACTAACAATAGCTTTATTTTTCTCACATCCATTAGCTTCTTTAGTCTCTCCATTACTTATATCCATAGACAACAATTAGATCTTTAAATCTATGATTAGTATATAATACTCAATTTCAAACAATTTGGATTAGATACAAAAGACCCTTTTGCTAGTGTTAATCTAACAAAGCCCTAATCACACAAAATCTTGAATCTTCAAATAAGCAAAAAAAGTCAACGCCTTTGAAGGAAAAATCTCGAATTTTTCTTTAGAAAAATGAAAACTTTGAAGATGAATTAACATATAAAGGACATTCCTTTATCGTAATTAACAAGGAATTGAAAAACAAACGAATTAATCAATCCAAAAAAACCCTCAAATTCCCAAATTTCTGATCAAACAAAGATTAAAATCGGAGAGATGCGTTTGAGTTCTGATTTGGGTTCAGAGAAAATTAATTTAATTTTGGTTTAAAACCAATCAATGGTCAAGATTTAGCGTTTGGATTTTTTTTTCAGATCAGATTTAAGATTTATTTGGCGCATGGTAGTTAATATCGTTATGAGTTTGTTATAATTCGGTCGTTGACTTAATAATTTTTAACTAATTAACCGTTTTTTAAGATCAGAAAGTTCTGGACCGAAGCATGTACATCTCTCTAGAGCGAAGTCTAAACTATGTTATATATTTCTTCTTTGGAGAGCAGACCCCTCCCACTGTAAATCGAATTCAGAAACACAAATATAACCAACGAATGCGTTTAAACCAACTGGACCAACTCATTGTTGGTTTAACCGTCTTTTTTTTATAAAGACTAATAAAGAGTTTTAACTAAATTTTAATTAGTCAATTACAAACTTGTTGTTGATCTCATTTGTGTATAAGTTATTAGTTATATTTTATTATGATTTGAATTTTTCATATAATAGTTGGCAAGTTTAAAATGAATTTATTGAGGAATTAAGCAAACGGATAACTCTTACTTTTTTTTTGTTATCTAGGACTAAAATTTATCAAACATAAGGATTGGAGTTAGATAAAAGCGAAGGTTAACAAAATCAATATGAAAATGTGGACATACCATAATAAAAAACTCAAACCAAAATACTAAAACAATATAACAATTAACACATTCATATCTGGTCCAAAGATTAAAGATACCATAATTAAAGAGGGGTCAGATGTATAACGTCGGTATCACACCAAAGAAAGATCAATTTGAAGTGTTAGAACTCAAATAAGTGAAAGTGAATTTTACCAATGTTCCGGCGAGTTCTTCGGTGAAGACGGTCACCGGAATGACCGGATTATGAGTGCCTCGGATTCCTTGTAACGAGCACTATAATATGAAATATTCATTTGTCAAATTTGAGTGCATTTTGAATGAGAAATGGAGATTTAAAGAGATCAACTTAAACATGCATAAACACAAAAGTGTTGACTTTATGTTGACTAAGCCCATTAAGTGGTTTTTATCCCACATTGCTAGTAGAAACTTTTTTCCACTAGTATATATATGGAAGAGTGCATGTTTATGTTCAACTGGTTTGGGTACACTATGGTGTATTGGAGAGAGATGGGCCACCCACACGCGCGCGCCGCCGCCGCCGACTGATCGTCGCGACGCGGGTCTTTGGGTCGTTGGGTCTTTGGGTTTGTCTTGAACCGAAATTAATTTCAGATCGAAATATCTCTCCATATTGCGTAACTGACCGAGTCAATAACGACTCCCGGATTTTTTGCTCGCCTTTAAAACTCTTTCTCGCTCATTCATTATGTAATTCTCTCGAAACACATAAAAAATTCCTACAATATCTCTCACGTTTTCTTCTTCTATCTAAACAGTAAGTCTCGAGATTACATCGCCTGTTCTAAGTTCGACAGATTCCGTTCTCGAGTGCATTCAAAACGGTCTCCATGCGGTTGTATCCTGGGATTCTTACATCGCACAAAACCGTGGCACTACGGGCAATTTAAAGAATTAAGGAAAGAGATTTCATTCTCGACTCCGCTGTTCGTTTTATTTCGGTTCTTTCTATCATTTCTGAAAAGTTTTTAATCGTTTTCCTTAATCCGGTTTTAATCGGTCCTACATTTATGTGATGATTGAGATATGTCAGTGTTAAACGGAAATGTACCAATGTTTTCAGGTATTGTGGAGTTCTACATAATTAAATTTATACTTGATTAGAGTCTAACTCAAAAATAGATAACCATTTTATATCTTTAACTATGTCTCTAAACACCTTATGTACTTTGAGACCATTGTGAAAGTTTGGATTTTTACTAGGGAAAGGGATACTTCTCTTTCATCTTTGAGCCATAATCTCAAATCTCTAAAACAATCTTTGAAATCACTAGACAAAGATAACTACAATGATATAGAAAAGAGAGTGATTGATGCTAATAGTTCGTTACATGTTTTATTGATTGTTGCCTTTTTAAACCCATCTCCTTCCCTATTCCAAATGGAGTCTGAAGCTGCGACCAAACTAGTTCACTTTGGGAAAATTGAAGAGGCTCTTTTCCAACAAAGATCTCGCATCAAGTAGCTTCAAGAGGGAGATAAAAACACTCCGTACTTCAACAAGCAGACTATTGTCTAGGAACGGTTCTAATGGAATTAAATTTTTGTTGAAGCAAGATAGTTCAAGAGTTTTTGACCCAAAGGAGATCAACCAATTAGCCATCTCACACTTCAGTTCCATCCTTAACCAGCATCAATTGCCACTTAACCTTGGCCATCTTTCTTTTTCTTTTTTTTTATCAAAGTTTTTACTCATAAATTAGATAAGGTTTCTTACAAAGGAATGAAGCACTTGCTTTGCCAAGGCATCTGCATCAACATTTAGAGATCTAGGGATAAATTTAATTGAGAAAGAAGATAAAAATGTTGACAATCTCTTGATATCTTCTATAATTGTGTAAACTTCTGCTATTTGAGCTTTTGAGGACCATGCTTTTGCAAGAATTTGACAGTCTGTTTCAACAATCAAATCTGAAACTTCCATGGATATTGCTCTCTCTATAGCTTCAAGTATCGCTAAGCTTTCCGCCATCAAAGGTGATATCACAAACTGTTCCACTTTCACCCAGTATACCTGTGCAATATTTGTTGATTTGAAGATCACTGCTAGACCCGCCACATTAGAGCTCGCTGACCACGCCGCGTCGGACCTGCAGATTGTGTGATTACTGGGAGTAATGTCTCTGTTTAAACAAGTTCTGTTTATAGGAGGAGAGGGTATAGGTTGAGCCTTTTACCATTCTCTTGCATCCACCAAGGCTTTGCTTAGTGTTTCTTCTTCAGAAAAAACTCGGTTTTTGAAAATCCGAGCATTGCGTGCAGTCCATAGGGTCCATATAATCCATGCTGCTAGGCATGTGCTGGAGATACCTGTCGGGGGTAGACCATTCAGAGGACCAACTTCTATCCAGCTTGCTCTAAAGGTAGCCATAACTGCTGGTTGTGAGAAATTAGAGAGAGGAGCAAACTCCCATACTATTTTAGCATAGCTGCAATCAAAGAAAATATGAGTAATAGATTCAGCTTGACCACAGACTTTACATGTCTGTACTTGTACAATATTGCGAGCCAACAGTTGGTCTCCCACTGGTAACGCATTTTGAGCTTTGTAGGTAATTTTCTTGACCATATGGCTGAATACCAAGGATAAGCAGGCACAATTGCTAATTCAGGCTGAATAAAGGCTTGATGGTGATCATTCACAGCAGATAAATATCCAGACTTGGTGGAATATTCACCATTTGCATTCTTAAGCCATAGAAGTGAGTCATCTAAGCCGTTTCTACTTGGTTTGATGCTAAGAATTTCCTTTTCCCATTCAGGAAGAGTCTCACGAATCTTAAGGGTATCCCACTCAAAAGAGTTTGGTTTTAAATAAGGATGCAACCAGCTTGCCCATATCTTCTTTATTCATTTGTCCAATCGGTCCAGAATGGGTAGGATGCTTCAACCAATCATCCTCCCATATTCTAACGTTTCTTCCATTCCCGATAGCTCATCCTAGATTCGTTTTAGAAGCTCCTTACCTATGAGTATACTTCTCCAACCATGTGAAGCACTAGCTGATGTTGTACAGTCCATAAAATTTGTGGAGTGGGCATATTTTGCTTTCAAGATGCGGGCAAGAAGACATTGAGGATTTTTCAAGAGTCGCCAGCTTAGTTTGGCTAACATTGCATCGTTAAAGGAAGATAATCTTTAAACCCGAGACCACCTAAGCCTTTAGGTCTTGTCATCTTATTCCAAGATATCCATGCCATTCTTCTTTCTTGGTTCCTTGAGTCCCACCAAAACCTTGTAAGGGCCGACTTGATTCGATTACAAAGAGATAACGACAATTTAAAGCATGACATAGCAAAGGTTGGCATAGTGGAGAGTACACTCTTCAAGAGTATCATTTTTCCGGCGGTGGATAAGAACTTAGTTGACCATGACTTGCCTTTTGACGTATTCTATCGACTATGCTTGTAAAAAGATCCTTCTTTTTCCTTCCAAAATGCTCCGGTAATCCTAGATATTTTATGAGTCCACTTTTTTTATGAATGTGGAGATCTCTCTTAACTCTTTCTTTAAGGGTACTTGGGGCTTTCCAGGAGAAGAAAATGGCTAATTTTTGGAGGTTTATAACTTGGCCCGAATATCATAGATGAATACTCAAGAGCATCGGGCCAAGTTATAGGCCAGCTCTCTTTTATCATAAACTTTTTTTCACTTCAGATGCTCAACCTCTACTCGCTCTCAACTATCAGCCCATGTCTCCTCGGACACAATCAAAGACTCTATTTACCATGCCCAACAATAAAAATGCTTTTACCTTCCTCTCTCTAACAACTCCATCATAATCCTGTGAAAGTATTCGTGATTTTTCAGACCTCATCGATTCTACAATACAACATTTGTGGGCTTTTGTTTTTTGTTTTTAAAATATTTTTCAACTAACATCAATATAAGTTATAAGATGATGACAACAAGTCAACAACAACAAAAAATCCGTTTTCTAACTTCAAGGAAAAGCACGATGACCGTGCGATCGGCATCTATCGGATTCCACATCTTTAATCCAACGGTTGATATAGCAATGAATATATCCAAATTTATTTGGGTTTCAAATCACACGTATCTATAACTATCGGGATAATTAATTGACATCTACAAACTATATTTTACGTCTAAATATATACAATGCATTTCAACCAACCATTCAATAAATTTCAAAACATCCATATAAATCACACACAAAATTAAAATTCTCAATATGTGAAAATATGGAATAAAAAAATATAGACGAATTTACATTTTTTAAACCAATGAAATAATATTTTTAGAAGTAAGAATAATTTGGGAACAACACAATTATGATAAAAAGAAAATTAACAATATTTATATTCTCTAGTTATATATTAACATTTTTTTATAGATAAATTTTTTGAAATACCATCAAAAGAAATTCAAATTTTAAAAATACCACACACTTTCAAAAGTTTCAAAAATACCACACACTCCCAAATATTTCAAAAGTACCACAAACATTAAAAATTGAATTTTAAGAGTATAGCATTTAAAATTTTGGGTTTGGGTTCACTAAATAGAGTTTATGGTTTAGTTTTGAAGAGGTAGAGTTTGATTTTGGGATTTTAGGGTTTAAATTTGAAGTCTTAAAATTTTATGGTATTGTTGGAACCAAAACGTTTTTTATATATTTGGAAAAATGTGGTATTTTGGAACTTTTCGGAGTATGGTATTTTTGGATTAAACCTTGTTTTTGTGGTATTTTTAAAAATTCTCCGGAAGTTTAAGTGTTATTGTAGTTTTATTTCTTGAATATATAATAATGAGGAATTCCTTGAAACACCATCAAAAGAAGTTCAAATTCCAAAACTACCACACACTTGCAAAAGTTCCAAAAATACCACACACTCCCAACTATTCTAAAAATATCACAAACATAAAAAATAAATTTTAAGGGTATAGAATTTAAAATTTTGGGTTTGTGTTCACTAAATAGAATTTATGGTTTAGCTTTGAAAGGGTAGAGTTTGGTTTTAAGATTTTAGAGTTTAAATTTGAAGTTTTAAAATTTTGTAGTATTGTTGGAACAAAAACGTTTTTGTTATATTTTTAGAAAAAATGTGGTATTTTGAAACTTTTCTGAGTATGGTATTTTTGGATTAAACCTAGTTTTTTGTGGTATTTTTGAGAATTTTCCGAGAATTTAAGTGTTATTGTAATTTTATTTTTTGGATATATAAAAATTTAAGCCTGATTCAAATGTGATTCTCTTTTTTACTTCTTCTTTTTGTGAAAAAATCCTTTGTCTTCTATCAATTCATTTTCACCACAATGTCATCACGACACGTTTCCTTTTTACATATCAACCACATTATTTCAATTTTATTTATAAACAAAAGGACTACAATAAAACTAAATACCAAATTCTCCATCTTTTGTATAAGAAGAAACTTGAGAGCATCTTCAATAGTTCAATTAAAATGGCACAAGCTGAATCGGAGGCTTTGGCCACAACAGCACCATTAGCTCCTGTGACTGCTCATCGAAAAGTACGAAACGACTTGGAGGAAACATTACCAAAACCATGTAACTCTTTGCTTCTTCATCCTCAATATTTTTCATATTTCATATTTTGTTTATATACAGGATAGAACTTCATTGATATTTTTTATATTTTGAAAGGAATATTTTATATAATTTTTTTTACGAATTTAGAAAAATTTAGAAGTGCGATAAGTTATAGATATTTTATCATCTAAAAAAGTTATGGAACTTGTTTTGTTGCGATGTAATGAAGGCCGACTATGTTATGGACGGACTTAGTAAGAGAAAAGATGAGTCACATGAACTACCTGAAATATTAATATAAATATTTATACATGTAAAAAATATGAAAAAATCGGTAGTATAGTTGATAGATCTTGTTATCGAAGCTCTTAAACCGATGTTCAATTCTCCTTCAATTTTTTAAAAAAATTCTGTTAAAAGAATATTTTGAATAGGTCGAATAATTTCTAGGACCGTTACTGCTAATAATAAATTTTGTGTATTTGTTTACATGTATGGTTTTACTTCATAAAAACAATATATATAGTGGCTTTATGACTATTGGTAAGCACATACTTATAAACTACACATGGATGAATATGTAAAAAAATCAATAAATTGAGTGTTCATTATGCGAAAGAACAGGACCGGCCCTGATCATTAATATATATATCTATTAATGATCTAAAAACAAATAGATAAAATAGTAATTTTAATTATTTTAATTTTGTTTTAAGCCCCCAAAATTTTAGGATCGGTCTTGCTAAAGAACCAAAGTCATACCAACCGGTTCTTTGTCTAATAATGAATTAGATAATTTCATAAAAAGTGAAAAAAAAGTATGAATTCAAATTCATGGAAGATTAATTAATTTAGATGTTTTTTTATTATCAGATATGGCAAGAGCATTAGCAGCTCCAGATACAAAGCATCCAAATGGATCAGAAGGTCATCAAAGCAAAGGCATGAGTGTTATGCAACAACATGTTGCTTTCTTTGATCAAAACGACGACGGAATTGTCTATCCTTGGGAAACTTACAAAGGTTTATTTTAAGGCTGGGAATAAAAACCGAACCGAAATTTCCGAACCGAACCGAAATATTTTTGTAAACCGAACGGCACAAAATTAAAAACAATTAGGATAACTGAACCGAACCGAACTGATAACCGAAAATAACCGAAAAACAAAAAAAACCAGAAAAACCGAGCCAAAATATGTGAAAATAACCAAAAAAACCGAAAAAACCCGAATAAAACCGAAAAATAAGCAAAAATTAACCGAATTTAAAAAACAAAAACCGAACCGAACCAAAAAAATTTTCGGTTCAATTCGGAACACAAACCCAAAAACCGAAATAATCGAAAACCAAAATTTCTGAACCGTTCCGAACCGAACCGACTCGATTCCCAGCCCTAGTTTATTTATTTATCTATCATAAAAATGTATAATACATATATCAACATATTATTATTTAGTAATCATAATTAAATATATAAAATTTCAGGTTTTCGTGACCTTGGTTTCAACCCAATCTCCTCAATCTTTTTGAGCTTAGTCATGAATTTAGCTTTTAGCTATGTTACACTTCCGGTACTCAAAATATAAACTCAAACTCCTTTGGATTTATTATTTTACTTTATTTATTGACTAATTTGATAAAGTACTATTAACAATATTTTATCGAATAAATATTCTATGCGTACTTAATTTTTTTAAAAAATACCATTAAAATATTTTTTTTTAAAAAAATACTACAACCATAAAAATTAACTTTTACGATTTTAAAAATTTTAATTATTCGGTTTGAATTCAATATATAAAAGGGTTAGAGTTTAGTTTAGAGAATTTAGAGTTTAAAATCAACGGTGAAAAGCTCATTTATATTTGTGGTATTTTTGAAAAAAATTAATATTTTTGTGGTATTTTTGGTGCAATTAAAAGTGTGGTATTATCAAAACTTAAAAATTGTTGTTTTTGAAGATATTCCCTTGTGGAAAAAAATTGATTTCCTGAGACGCAAATAACGAGATAAAATTTTTACCAAGATAACTGGAAGTTTCAACCAATAAAAATCCTAATGAACCTAAAAATAGGATAAAGGCCCAGCAGAAATTACTTGTTTTTCGAGACCCCGTTATAAATTTTATCCATATAGATTCTGATCGCCAACTCATATATATTAGATCCAGTTATACAATTTTTTGGAATTGAGAAAATATGACTTTCCTTTTTTTGTTTTCANGTTTTTTGTTTTCAAAGTATTTATATGATTAAAAAAACTGTTTTTGTGAATGTAATTTAACTAGACTTGGTTGCCATCACCATTATTGCCGGTTTATATTAACAACATACATAAAGGCAAGCATGGAAGTGATTCTAGCACATATGACACCGAAGGAAGGTAATATTCAAACATGTCAAAAATCTATATATAACACACATAATCTCCAAATAAATTCTTTATAATTCTAGTTCTTTTATATATATTTTTTTATAAACATAGTTACATACTTTGATTCATATTCTCTCCTGGTGTCCAGAGCCAACAATTGATAATCATGATACTAATCTTGCACAAAAATGTTGTTTATAGGTATGTTCCGGTGAATCTTGAGAACATATTTAGCAAATATGCGATGACCATTTCAGATAAGTTAACATTCAAAGAGGTTTGGAATTTAACCGAAGGAAATCGAATGGCGTTCGATCCGTTTGGATGGTTAGTATTGCGTTTAAGAAAAAACATTTTTGGTTCTTAGTTGATTAGTTTCTGATAACCGAGAAGAGATGAGAGCCGAAACCTTTAATCTCTCCCTAGAGCGATTAGTTGATTACTTGATTATGTATAAGCAGGAACGACTCAAACGACATATTTTTTTTTGAAACTTTTTCCCATTGATATGTATAGATAATCAACTCTCTAATCCGAAAAATGGCTTTTAAGATTGTAGGAACGTCCTTGTGTACAAAAATATTTTTGCTTCTTAGTTGATTACTTGATTATATGTAAAGATGATCAGTCCTCGAAACATTACGAACCATTCGGTTCCAATTTTTTCGGATTCTAGATTTTGATACCCAATCGATCCTTTGAATTTTCAGTTCGGTTCTCATCAGTTCTGGGTCAGTTCGGTTCTATTCAGAGGAACCGGAAATTGCCCAAAATTTTTGGTTCCTAAGTGGTTTATAGTCGGTTCCGCGTGTTTTAGACCTAAAATGACCAAAATTACCCAAAAAACAAAAAATATATGAAAAAATTACCCAAAAAAGAAAAATAAATCACCCAAAAAAATTACATGAAATTAATTTAAAATACCCGAAATTAGTTTAAAATATCTGAAATTATTTTAAAATGCCCAATAAAATATTCAAAGGAACAAAAAAGTTCAGTATTTCGGTTCTACCCATCGGTTCTCGGTTTGGTTTTGATTCCTAGCCGATACCTATGGTTCTTCGTCTCATGAACCATTGGATAATTTGGGTGAACCAGAACTAATCCAGAATCGTTTTTTTTGTTTTTCGATTCTGATTTTTTGGCCCAGTCCTAGGTTAAACCAAACTAAATTGTTTGGTTTTTTTTGTGTATTGATTATGGCAGGTTGACAAACAAAGGTGAATGGATACTACTTTATATTCTTGCAAAAGATGAGGAAGGGTTCTTGTCTAAAGAAGCTGCAAGAGGTTGTTTTGATGGAAGTTTATTTGAATATTGTGCTAAAAAGAATAAGGATAAGTCCAATTCTCACAAACAAGATTAAGAAATTGTTTACTTTTTGTGTGTGTAAGTAAGTATGTATTGTTATGGTTTAAATTATAAGAAGACAAATATATGCACAAGTCTATTTGCAAAAGAAATTTGTTATGTAAAATTTATTGAATAAAAATAAATAGTGATTTTCATCATGGAAGACTAAAATAACTATCTATATTGTTTGTAATTGTATGTGTCCTATAGGGTTTTCTAGTTGCGGGTTTTAACGAGTCACACGTAATCTTTCACTCTCTACCTAACATTTTAACCTTCCCGCGATGGTTATTATCATAATTTTTGACAAATTTTGTTAGCTTCCGGCATATATAAATAACACTTTTACAATTTTTTATTAATAAATTTAACATTTAATCCAAAAAGTTGGATGCATCCATAAAACTTATTTATATATTTTTTCCATATGATGTTTTATTAAATTTTCTCATATAACTACATCCTTTTTCTTATTAATTTAAAATATTTATTAATTTTATTGGATCTTCTATCAAGATCTTCAACTTGACAATCAGGCCAACTTGTTTATTTTTCTATGTATAATTTTAAGTATAAATACATTTCACAAGCAAAATAATAAAAATGAGTCATACCTAAACATCTCAATTATTTAAATTGAAAATATTACATATATCATATCATATCATATAAAAATTCTACAAAACTTTTCAAATTTCTATGTAACATAATAAAACTTTTTTATTCACATACTCTCTTATTCATCCCAACCTGCCTAAACCCATTATTCAATATCTTAATATAGGTAATATTGTTAGATTATTAAAAAAAAAAAAAAAAAACCTAGCTAGGGAGTAAACTACAAGTAGTAACTTTATAGAAATACTTAATATATAAAATAAGACTATTATAAGATTCATGTTATATATAAACATGATCAATCTTTGTGATGTGAGATTAAAAACTCAAATCCAAGATTGGATTTGGTAATTGTACTTGAAAGAGTTGACTCCACTAATATGTGCAAAAATATCTGATGAATTTATAAATTGCTCTTCATCTTTCATCATTATCTGTAAATCAAAACCGGTTCAGATCATAAACATTTTCGATATAAATTCATGTAAACCGAGTAAAACTATATTGAAATTTTTGTTTACATTGTTGTCTTCATCATCATGATGATGACTTGAAGAAGCTTCTCTATTTTGTTTATCAAGTTCTTCATTTTTTGCAAATCTTCCTCTAACTCTTGGACGACTATCTGCTAATGTTTTCCTACATGCATACTACAACAAACAAAATAAAATAATCATTGGAATATCAAAAAACAATTATATATATATATATATATATATATATATATGTATGACCAGAGAGTTTTGGGTCAAAACCCGTACATCTCTCCAAACCGAGGTCTAAACCATGTTATATAACTCTCATTTGGAGAGCAGGCTCTTTCCACTGTGAATCGAACCCAGAAGTACATCATTACCAACTATTGCGCTTAACCGATTTATCGGTGGTTGTAAAATAAGTAGTTATTACAAGAAAAACAAAATACAATTATGTTGTCGATATTTTTATTTGTGGATTGAAGATTAAAATATGTAAATTAGTATTTTTAAAAGTGGTTTCGAATTTAAAGTTAAGAATTTCCTATAAAGAATTTTAATATCACTACACTTTAACTTAGAAAGGTGAATTTTCAAAATTCTAGTTCCAAAAATATCAAAAAATATTTTTATTCTAAAAATATAACACGTTTAAAATAATTCTAAAGCGTTAAAATTTAAACCATAAACTTTCAAAACTAAAATTTTAACATTTTCAAAGCCAAACCATAAACTAAAATTAGTGAACTCAAATAAAATAAAATTTCTAAACCTTTTAATGTTTTTTTATGTTTGTATTATATTTGAAAGAATAATATGTTTGGAATAATTGAGATTGTGTGATATGTTTGTCCTACAAACTATTATTTCATACAATTTCTCCAAAAAAAGAATTATATAACAACGGTTTAATCCGGTTTGGTTTAGTATAAACCTAACCTTTATTTTCTTGATGAAATTTCTTTCATTCCTCTTCTTCATATACCTATTGATCTTCTCTTTCCTTTGTTCTACTGTGAGTTTTTCAACTTTGTTAAGTGTTGAATCTTCTAAACCGGTTATCTCGACTGGTTTTAATACCGAATTGGTTTGAGGAACAATCAATTGGGTCTGGTTTTCAATTCCACCAAGTGCCTTCTTCAACAATAATAAACTGGTTAGTATTAACCAAACTAAAACCAAGAAAAATAATTGCTAAAAATTGTAACTAAACTGGTTCAATTGATAAATTATCATCCATGATCATCAGGACCGGTTCTGAGATTTTAAAAGCTACAATCTAAAATGAAAAAATGAACCGATTAGTAAACTAAATTTTTAAAAATTTGGTCGGCTTTTAAACTAAAATTTCGAACATAAAAATGAGTCATAAGCTCGTGTTTGGAATTCTTGGCTTCAAGATCGGCCTTGGTGATCATAACAAACATTCGAAATTAATTGTCGATTTTACCTGAAGATCTTCTTGATTAAAGATGTGATTGATTGAATCCGGATAAAGTAAACCACTATTATCAACATTTGAAGATACTAAACCGGTACACATATTCTCCATATACGTTGGTAAACCGGAATTATGAAAAGGAGAAGTAGGGTTAAAGCCAAGATTGTAATTTGGGACAGAAGAAGAAAGACAATTATCTTCTTCAAATATCCCTAAAGGATGAGTTATAGAAGAAACTTCTGGTAGAGCTAGAGGGTCTCTAGAGTAAAGAATGTTATTAGGAGATTGATGATGAACAAAATCAAATTGATCTTGATTTGTTGTTGTTGTTGTAAGAAGATGATCAATAATTGGATATTGAAGAGAAGATGATGAGAAATCAATTGAAGCAGCTATATCATTTTCGAAATCTTCATTTGATGAATCAAAGATTGTTGATAGATCTGTATTGTTATCATCTTGAAAGCTTCTTGATTTCTCAAGAAACTTTGAAGATGATGAAGTTACTTCATCAGATATCGTTGAATCTTGAAACAATTGTTGATTATTATCGCATAAATCGAAGATTTGAGCACTAAGAGGGCTTGTGATTTCATCCTGATGAAATAAACACAAATCAATATAATTAGGGTTTTAAAGATTAAATTAAAGCAAATAAAGTGAATTATGATCAAAGAGATTACTTTAAAACCAAACATTAAAAGAAGAGAAATCAAATGTTTTCACTTGAGTCACAAGAACAAGATTAGTTCTTAAAGATAGATTTATAACAATCTAAAATGTCTTTATTCTATTTCTTGACAATAAAACACATCAAGATTTTGTGTGTTTTGATCAAATTAAATGTTTTTTTTTTATCAACTTATAGCATTTTTTTATTTTTTTTTGCATGTGACATGTTAGAAGAAGTGGAAATTTCTATAAAAGGAAAGTTTTTTTATTATAGTATTTCTTTTTGATATTTTTTTAAAAATTAAACATTGCTTTGTATGAACCAACATTAAGATTTTTTTCCCACCAAAAAAAAGGTAAAGAGCACTTACTAAAAATGTAAGAAACCTTCATTATGCTCATTGTGAAATTCATGTGATATGTGTTTCTATATTTTGCAAAAGTTTTACACCCAACATTATACTATTGAAGGTTATAAAATCAAAATTAAAATATTTTACTATCTTAGAATAAAATGTATAGTGATATAAAAAAGTTGAAATTGACTGTTCTTTTGAAGAACATAGCATGTGACTATTTTTTATTGGTTTAGAAGTAAGAGTCGTATATAATATATATGAATGATAGCATGAGAATGCTATTTTTCACATTACTTTTATACCACAACGAATCGGTCCATAAACTCAATAAATAAGAAAAAATTTATTCGTATAACGAGTGAACATGTTCGATTTCTGATTTAGTAAACAAACAACATATCACATAACCACTAAGCCGTTTGATTCTTGTTAGAAATTAGAATGATGGAATTTAAAAGTTGTTTCTTACTATTTTTGCAGAAAAATATGTACAAAAGAAAAGTAATTTTGGTAAATAATTTGAAGTGCGAACATGGCCGGTCTTGAAGCCAAACAGTGCAACCACGAACTTGCGGTTCATTTTATATTTTGAAATTTTACTTTAAGAATCACCACATTTTCAAAATTTTAGTGTAAGAACCGGGTCATATTTTTAATTTTAGATTGCTGCCTTTAAAATCTTCGGATCAGTCACGTGAGAAGGAATAATAAAAAAAAATCGAAAGCAAAAGCGAAATGAATGAAGAAGTTATAAATAAAGGAAAAAAATGGAATATAAGAAGAAGAAAATGACGTTACACAAAAAAAAAAAAAAAAAACAATTGGAAAATATGATGTTGTTGCTCATAAGAATCTACAAAAACAATCAAATAACAAAAATACTTAAATTTATAAGATTAAAAACTAGGATTTTCACTATTTTTTTACAAGTTTTCTTCACTAACACATTTCATTATATATGCTTACACATAATTTCTTTTGTAAACAGTTTTTTAAAAATCGTGGAAGTTCTGAGTCTTTAGCTCATAATCTCCTTCGGTGTTTGGAGCTAGCCGTTGATAATACATATTTTTGTAAATAATTTTACGTAAAAATATTTTTTAGAAAAGAAATAGGCATGAAGTAATCAAATCAAATGTTATAAAAAATGCAAAATAACCAAACAAGTAAGATTATGACATTATGATATATATAAGATGAACACACAAAAAAAGAAAACAATAATGGAAGAGAATTGAATTACGATAAGAAGCTGATCTTGCAACATGTTTATGTTCTTTATCTTTTCGTTGTTATTGCGAAGATTTTCCGGGAAAAAGCGACGTATGAACAAGAAAATCCATTGAGATAAAACTCAGAAAAAAAAAATTGTTCTTTTGTTTAGAGAAAGAAGAAATAGAAATTTTTTATAGTTTTCTGGGAAAAAAAAAGTTATGAGGAGTTTTCACGTAACAATCTTACATATATATACTTTTGGTTTTATATGTATATATATAAAAAAATATAATTTTTTGTATGTAAATGTTTTTTGTTGTAATATATGCTGATGTGGCACTTAACGTTAATTGCGCTAAGCCTCGAATCTCCTCTTTACGTGACGTGGCGAATAATTTATGCCACGTGTATGTGATTATGCTGACGTGGAGAAGAAACTTGTTTGACCAGTCAATGGTTTTGACCCAATTCTTGTTGCGAGGATTTTGATATTTTTTTGACTCAAAATTGTTCTAAATTAAGCCCTATATTTATGGAATTAGTTTTTTTTAAAAATTTATTTATTTCAAGTTTAGATATGTATTTTTTTATATCTTTATTTGAATTGTTAACTAGATGAATAGCCTAATTTTATCTTACAAAAATATAATTTTGCTTATAATATAGAAAGTTATATACATATATATATATATATATATATATAATTATAGAAACAACATGTAGTTAGTCAAAAATTCAAGATATTATATATTAAAATTAAAGAAAGTTATATATATATAATTATAGAAACAACATGTAGTTAGTCAAAAATTCAAGATATTATATATTAAAATAAAAATATACTATAATAATTGTAAACAATAATATTAATTATATAATTTTTACGATATATATATATATATATAATTAAATATAAAAATGAAAGTGTACATGTCTGTTTACATTTTTAGCATAGAGTATGAACTATACAATAACAGTAGAATAGAATTTTAATGTAACTCGTTTTACGTAAGGTCGGTCACGAGATTTTAAAACTGCAATTTACAATTTACAACGAAAAGTCGGTCAAAATTGCGTAATCTTCAACAAGTGAGTTGTTGTTTTATAAAACTTTTAAACTATAAAACAGTCACAAGCTTATATTTGCTCTGTTTGGATTCAGATTCGAATATGATTTTATGTATTTATAAGTGTTTTATGACTAGATGTATTATTATGAAATTTTAGTATATTTTAGGCAAAACCATAACTACGAATTTCCAAACCGTATGTATAAGAGAATTATAAAAAAAACCGAATATGTAAATTAATCTTCTTTTTCAGTAGAATTGAATCTGAAACTCAACTTTTCTTCTATATATTTTATAGGATTCTAGTACCACTAAACAAAGGACCACACATATAAAATTAGTTATCAGTCTAACTATTTAATTAGTTCCTATCATGAGACATCAATATCGCATGTCGGTATCTTATTTTGGTCACAAAAGTCTAACCAGCATTTTATAAATCATTGTATCTAGTTACTTTCTCTCAAAGTGTGTCCCAAATTATCATTATTTCAGTCTCAAGTCGTCTCAATATTTCTTTTCGATGATACAGAGTTTTGAGCCAAAACCCTATATCTCTATAGGTCGAGGTTCAAACCATGTTAGGTAACCTCCCTATAAATTCAGAAACACAACATCACCAACGAATGCGCTTAAACCAACTCAATCAACTTATCGTTGATCACGAATTTATATTTTCGTATATATATATCACTACAAGAAAACATGTCAGAATTGACGGACAATTCCGTCACTTGCCCGTCAGAAACAATTATTTTTGACGGTTATCTGACAAAATGTGTCCGTCAGTCCTGGAGTGTCAGTAATCAATATTCGTCAGTAATTCGTCAGTAATTACTGACGGACTATTGACGGATTGTTAGTGACGGTTTATTGATAGATGTATCCGTCACAATGTATCCGTCAATAGTCCATCACTAATAACTGACGGATTAGTGACAGATATAGTTGTCAGTAAGTACCAATATATTTGTTGGCAACGACTTCAAACGGCTATTTTGTACTGGTTATATAAACTGATGGATATTTTGACGAATTATCCGTCAATAATCTGCCATCATATTCTCGTCAAATATCTGTCAGTAATTAGTGATGGACCAAAATCCGTCACTAATAACTGACGGAATTTCTGACGGACACTGTCTGTCAAAATCCGTCACAAAGCCGTCACTTATTACTAACGGATGTTTAGCCGTCAAAAAGTCCGTCATAATTCTCTATGTTTTCTTGTAGTGAGTTATTGCTTGTTAAACCTTGTAATTATGTGTGAAAATACATGTACAAAGTAACGACTATAAGATATAGCTTTTTTTGGTCTAGTGTTATAAGAGATGGTAAGAAGATAAATATAAATGAAAAAAATAGAACAGCTTAAGATCAAAGCTGATTTGATGAATTGATACTTTGAAGATATGACTAATAGTTTGAATGCAACATTTATGCAGCATGCACACGCATTATCCAAATAGAAAGCGACTACCACTTTCACTATAGAACCAATACCTAAAAATTATATGGAATTTTAATATTTTTTTGAGAAATTCTTTAAAACACAATAAAAAAAGTTCAAATTCCAAAACTAGCACACACTCCCAAAAAATCTAAAAATACCACACACTCTTAAATGTTCCAAAAATACCACAAACATAAAAAATGATTTTTAAGGGTTTAGAATTTAAAATTTGGGTTTGTGTTCACTAAATAAAGTTTAGGGTTTAGTTTTAAAGGGAGTAGGGTTTGGTTTTGGGGTTTTAGGGTTTAAATTTGAAGTTTTAAAGTTAATTCGAAATTTGTGGTATTTTTGGAACAAAAACATTTTTGTGGTATTTTTGGAAAAAATGTTGTATTTTTGGAACTTTTGGGAGTGTGTGATATTTTTGGAATAAACCTAGTTTTTGGTGATATTTTTGAGAATTCCCCAAAATTATATGGAATTTTAATTTTTTTTATATATAATTTCACATATGTGATCGTAAAATTTCATCATGTTTTCTAGTTCGAAACAATTTTATTAAATGAAAATATTGAACCATTAGTTGTTTCTTCATTAGATGTTTATTATCTAATTTTTTCATTAAACATATTCCATTATTGCTTATATAAAAACATTAGAAAAATCTATAAACTAAAAAAAGAAAAAAAATATCCATAAACCTAAAAAATAAATTTCCCAACTCACTACAAAAAACATGGATAAAAATAACTAGAAGGACTAACGGATTTCCATCCGTCATGAATTCCTGACGAATGTTACCCCGTCAGGATTTCTGACAGATTTTACATTACTAACGACTTAGTACTGACGGACATTGTCTATCAAATTTCTGTTAGGAATGCCGATTCATGACGGATTCGTGACAGTTTTGTCCGTCAGTTTAGACGTGTTTTCGTGTAATGACTACATGAACCATTATCTCTTCATTTTTTTTTGGTAAAATGTTAAATTACTATCTCTTCAATCTTCTTTATTTTATCATGGATACATTATAATAAAGTAATATTTTATAAGATTTAGTTGTCTCTTCGTAATTGTACGATAGTTCGTTTTCATTTCCGAATCCTAATTATAAGAATATAACTTTTATGCAAATAGAAAGGACACACCATCGTGCTTAAGATGGTACCCTCATCGTCCTATCTTTAGACATTTAATTAGATTCGTATAAATAATAAAACTTTCTAATTTGACATTTTATACTTTTATATCTATACTTTACTTTTTTTTATCTAACCCGTGGAGGTTGCATTTGCAACATGAATGTATTCTAATATATACTAGGGGTTGTTATTTTTAATTTTGAGGAACGAAAACCAAACTTGACACTCATGTTGTAAAAAGATGGAAACTTTGATTCACTAATCTCATAAACAATAATCGAATTTACGAAGAGATAAAAGTGTTATAAAAACATGAAAAAATGAAAAGATGAATCGAGATATGTCAAATCAGTTTATAAACAGAAACTGCTTCGTTTCTCATAAGAACCTTTAAAACGGTGACGTGACGCATTATTTTCATGCTTATTGTCTATCTCTTTTAGTCTGACGCGGCAGTATGGCAAAACATGCTTAAAATTTTTTGATGTGGCTACATTTACACCATCTCCAACAGAATATATTGAGAGTTTTTTTAATTTAAGTTTCTTAACAATTAAAGCCCAAAAAATAATTAAAAATGGTCTATTTTTCAAAACCGATTATGAAACAAGGAATTAAAGAAGTCTATCAAATACCCATACGTGGCAGAAGTGTCTCAATTTCGCAATGAAGCCACTTATACAATAAGCACAACAGTTCCTTATACCAAATGACTTGTTGAGGGGTTTTGAGTCATAGCTTACCAATTTGTAGCAGATTGTAATGTCCTAACATATTACAACATTGTATTGTTGTATTACAGCATGACTATAGGTGGCTTCAATTCATTCTGAATTTGTAAGTTTATAAAAAAAGGAAGAAGTATGAATTTGTAAGTTTATAAAAAATATGTTGTGTTGAGTGTTGACATTTTTGTTTTAAGAACCAAAGTTAAGATACATCAATGGATGAACATTTTGTTTCTAAGATTTTTAAGTATCTTAGATACAAAATTAAATATAAAGTAAATGAAAAATGACTTAAGATACAAAATTTAAGAAACACCAATGGAGATGCTCTTAGAGGCTTCAAACTCTTACTTTTATATATTAGAATACTAGAGTTATAGCCTCCCTACGGGCGGGTTAGTGTAAATGGTTGGACTAAAAATAAATATAATAGAGAAAATTGAACAATGTTATAACTTTAACATTAATTTAAATTTTAGCTATAAAATAATGTTTTTTTGCTACAAAATAATTTGAATAAAAATAATTATGAAATTTGTCCAAATGTTGCACATATTGTAAGAAACTAATAATCATTAACAACAATTATGATAATTTATATTTTACATTTTGTTATGTTCTATGTACAAAATCTTTTTTCTTGTGTAGTTTTTAAATTTCATGAAAAAATTATGAAATTACTTTCGAAATTTTTTTGTAGTATGTATTTTTAAGTAGTTAGTTGGTCTCTTGAAATTTATATTTATTTTATATACTTAGATACACACATGATATAATCTTAATAAAAATTTACTATGAAATAATTTATTGAAAAAATCAATACAACTAAATTTGTAAATTGTGATAAATAAATTATAAAAACCATATTTGTTCATGCATTTTAAAACTTAATAGAAATTCAAGCTTAATTTACCATTGTTGCAGATTTAGAATCAGAATGAACATTGAAGTAACAGGTCTGTGGCCTTATTTGTGTGTGTTCACTACGATCTTCTTGAAACAAGTTATTGATTTCATCAGGAGATAGCTTATCCAAAACATTTTCTACTACATCATCGACTTGCTCAGGAAGTAATCCGACAAACACACTTGGATTCTGAGATTGACCCACCACCTCAGTCTCTGTAACACTCTTACTATCATCGACCAGGCTCGTCAACTCAGCACATATACTGTCGAGTTTTGTTATATCTTCGATTTGACTTTCTTCTGGCATTCTATTATTTTCTAGCATTGTCTTCTTGAACCTTTCTAAACCATCATTGTTATCCAAAAAAACAAAAGGCATTCTTGCTTCCGTGAAAACAACATCCGAGCTCTTGTGTCAGTAGCTCAAACTAATGTTGGTTTATACCTTAAATTTGAAAAAACAAAAAAAATATTAAAATTAGTTTATACCTTAAATTTGGTGAATGCTGTAATTTTTGTTACATTTGGAGTTAAAAAACAAAGATAAAAAACAATCTCATGTAAAAAAAGAAAAAAAAGACAAGCAAACAAATAAAAGAAAAATATTACACAAACAAACTCTCCCCTTTCAAGTGTTATAACATAGCATTAACAAGCAGTTATCTAATTCAACTCACACGTGTGAGTATTTATTTGATGGGCGTTGGCTATGCACATGCATGACGTAACGTCTTTGAAAACGCTCTGCCAATCAAGCTTATAATCGACATGCATCTTAAGTTTGTTTATTTTAGTGTTTTCATTTCCCCTTTTTTATTTACAAAAACCATTTCTAAAACGGGTACCATGTCTAAGCTGGTACTAGGTCTAAGACTGTTTATGCCAAGTGCATAATTTAGGAAGTATATACTAGTGAAACTAAATATTTCATACAATTCATAACATATGGTACTATGTCCCATTTCATATTGTACAATTCATAACATAACAAAACAAATGCAATACATTGTGTTTCATATAGTACATACCAAAATAATACGCCATAAAATTTGTTTGTTTATAACCAAAATACATTAGAAATATTACCCCAAATTGTTATATTCCTTTAAAATTTATTTTACCTTACCTTGACACTTCTATATAGGGTTCTTGCAACTTGATCTATCGTGTCGGGATAAGTTAAATGTTGTGCAGTTGCGGCGACTACATTGTGTTCGCTGTTTATTTAATATAGTATAGGTAAAACAATTTTAAGTGGGCAAAAAATTATGAAAACATAGCAAGTGGAGAAAATTATTAGAATTTAGTAACCGTCAACGTATCTATTGCAAAACAATACACAAGACATTAAGCATTACTAAACTAGTAAACAAAACATATATATCCACTTTGTGCTAATGGAATAACGACGATTACACTGTCTCTTCATATTACTATCCACATGCTATTATGTATACTCCACATTACTTATTACAATGCAAACAAACACAAAAAAATAAAAATATACAAAACTTGTAATTCATAAAGATAGATAGATACACAATTTTCAATAACTCTAAAATCTTTCACCATTTGTCAAGTTCGTTAAAGTTTTGCCCTATATTGTAACTGATTTATCTGAAAAACTACATTAATCTGCTACTAATTTACAACCAAGTACGAAAAGTATACACATTAACCAAACTAAGATCGAACACCAACTAGCAAGTGAAAAAATGAAATATTGATGGGAAGAATGAATCTTTGAATAATGAAATCATATGATTTCATACCTCGCTGTCTGCTTCACCTATAACATCATCTATTTTAGTTCCAATGATGTATGTACTAACCAAGCTTATGAGTAAGAATTAAGAAATTGTATCCTCTTACACAAAATATAAAAACCTACTTAGAAAAGAGAAATGGAGAAAAATGAAAAGAAGTTTGGAGGAGATTAAGAGAGATGACGAGAAGTGTGGAGAGAAATGAATTTTTTTTTTAATTTTTTAATTTTTGATAATATGAATGCGATTGTGTTAGTTAGAAGGGCATATATATCTTTTTATGAATATGGTAGTTTTTATAAGGTTTAAGATTATGACATTATGATATGACCACCAATTATGTATGTACGAGAATTTTCTATAAAATATACATATTTTTTTGAATATAGTGTGATTTTAGTTTTGGAAATCGAACATAAAATTTTCAAAATTGATAAGAGTGGTAACTATTTTATATTTTAATACAATATTTATATGTAAGAATTAATATCGTATAATTATGGCCTATACAATTAAATTTTATAATAAATTTTGTATTAGTTTATAAAATACTAGATAAATGCTTTGTATAATATGCGGAAAAAATAATTATTTTGATTATAAAATTAATAACTTGTATTATTAAAATTCATATAATTAAATTTATCTTAAAACATATGTAATAAATGTATTAATAAATTTATTTTTAATAAATTATTCTTCTATTTTTTGTTATTATCCAAGTTAAATTTATTAACAGTCACATTCATATTAAATATATTATAATTTATATAATAAAGTATATATGATCATTAGCTTTTATGTTTTGATATTTTATATTTTTACCGATGTTTTTTTTTTGATAATCTACTTAATACTTTTCTCTTTTTAAACTATTTTGAATACTTTCTCATTTTATTCTTAGATTTTTTTTATTTCTAAAAATATTTGACACGTGTCACAATCATTGAAGTTAAAGCTGATACGTGTCACCATCTAGTGAATTATAATTATCAAACATTCCGTTTTATATAATAAGATAATAATATATGAAATTTAAACATATTCGCACAGTTGATTCTCATCTTTTTAATATATTTTTTAAAAAATATATTTCATATTTCAATATTGTTATAAAAAATTATGACATATCACAAACCGAAACCCAAAATTCGAACCGAAACCAAATCGTTCTTCCAAATAACCCGAACGGTTCTTATATATCTCATCCCGAAAAACTGAATCCGAATCCGAACCAAACCGAAATCCGAAAGTATAACCGAAAAACCCGTGTATATATATATATATATATATGTAATTTTAATCAAATAGTTAGGATTTTAGGTAGAAAATGTAGATTTTTAGTAAAGTAACTAGGATATTTATGGACTTTTGTCTAATATTTCGAGTTTTTGATTTGATTAACTTGGATTTTAGTTAGGTTGTTCGGATAATTTGGATTTTAATATGGATATTTTGGATTTTTGGTTCCATTTCGGATCCTAATAAAAATGAAAAAACCGACCCGAACCCGAATAGATCCGAACCGAATCCGAACTGAATTTTTGAATAATCCGAACGGTTTCTATATGCCCCTAACCGAATTACCCGAACCGAAAATCGAATGGTCACCAGTGGTTCATAATTAGTAAGATCTGGTTATAACAAGTTCTGTAAATAGTTAAAAAGCCCAAGTATACGAATTAAAGCCCATTTATATCAAAATAATCGTTAAAGGCCCAATTTTCATCGCAACTGAAAGTGTAAATCTTAAGTGTCATCAACAATTTCTCAGCTTCCGTCAAATTTTGCTTGTATAGCCGGACCGGAGAAGAAGATTAAACCCTAGCTCTGCCGCCGAGAGTAGAGGAAGTTCTAGGTCTCTACACATCGGCTTGTCCTTCTTCGTATCATTATATTCTCTCTACAATGAACTGCGCAAGTAATGCTTTCATTTTCGCCTCTCTTAATAACCAGATTTAGGGTTTTCTTTTAACCTGATTGAATCTCTACAGTTTCTGGAGAAGTTCCTGAGGAGCCAGTGATTTCTAAGAAGTCAGGTTTACTCTTCGAGAAACGATTAATCGAAAGACATATATTGGTAAGCTTAGAGCTATTTCTTCAGATTTAGACTCTGGTCCTGTTCGTTTGCCCGTCACTAGCGGCAACTATTAGCAGTAGCGATTAAAATTGTGTTCGTTTGTTAGTCGCTGGACTAGCGAACTAATCGCACCAACAATTAAAAATTTTAACCGCAAATTTTTCTAGCGTTTCAAAATAGATTCAGCGACGGCTAATTGCTGCCGTTTACAACTGACAAACGAACACAACCAGCAACTGATAACAGTTGCACCTAATCGCTGCCGCTAGCGACTGACAAACGAACAGGGCCTCTATATGTGTCAATTTATATCTGAAACTATAAGTTCTTATAGATTATTAGTCTACTTGGTAATGATTTCTTAACTTATAGGATTCTGGGAAATGTCCAGTTACTGGTGAATCACTTACCATTGATGACATAGTTCCAATAAAAACTGGGAAGGTATTACAATTTCTTTACTAATTTGATGCTGTTGAACTGTTGAAGAAGTTTAGCTAAGCTGTTTCGATTTCTTTGATGTTTGTACAGATCATAAAGCCGAAAACATTGCATACAGCTAGCATCCCTGGATTGCTTGGAACATTTCAGACTGTAAACTTATTTTTTGCTACCTTTTTCTCTTGGATTTCTTCATGTTTTGTTAATTTGGAGTTGGTTATTTGTATAATTTGGGATTTGGCTAACTGAAATTATTGATCGTCTGTCGTTTTCGGACTAGTAATCAAGATAAGTTGTTTAGTAGTTAGGTTATGTTAGAAAATGTAATTGCCTGAGAAGTTTATATGTTTTGTACTTATAGGAATGGGACGGTTTAATGCTATCAAATTTTGCATTGGAGCAACAACTACATACTGCAAGGCAAGAGCTAAGTCATGCCTTGTATCAGGTAAGTTTGGTTGTGTGCTTATCTACCACATGACTAGGAGGCATGATTAATGAATATATCTAATGTTCCATAGTTTCTTTTCCTTCACCATTTCATCTTTTGTCAAGTGTCGTTGGTCGATTTATGGGAGGTTTTTTTCTGTTTGCAGCATGATTCTGCTTGCCGAGTTATTGCTAGGCTAAAAAAGGAAAGAGATGAAGCACGTCAATTGCTTTCAGAGGTTGAAAGACATATTACTCCAGCCACAGAAGCTGTGACAGCTAATGCTAGTTTGAGTAATGGTAAACGAGGTACAGTTGTACGCATTTTTTACTTGAAAATGCTGTCTTATTAGCTTTTCTCTCTTATAACATGCTGCTTTTGTTGTATAATAGCTGCCGGTAATGAAGAAGTGGGTCCTGATGCGAAGAAATTGTGTCCTGGAATTTCAGCTGAAATTATCACGGAATTGACAGATTGTAATGCTGCTCTTTCCCAGAAGCGCAAAAAACGACAGGTACCGGATATAGATCCCCATCTATCTTTGATTATGCATTTGAAAGTTAAAGGCAAGTCATGCAACTTTCTAATTTGAAAAAACTTTCTTCCTTATAAGTCAACCTGTACTGTATTACTGGATGCTTATGGTTTATAATTCTCAGTACACTCTTTAGTATAAGTTTGTGTTTGAAGAAAGAACTAATGACAGCTATGCTTTGGAGTTCTTGGTCTTGTGTTTGTTTTCCTAGTCTTGATAGGTTTCAAAATTTTCTATATAGATTCCTCAAACATTGGCTTCAGTCGATACTTTGGAGAGGTTCACTCAGATCTCAAGCCACCCACTTCACAAGACCAGCAAACCAGGCATTTGTTCAATGGACATCCTACACGCTAAGGTTTGTATATTTTGTATCATTTTATTCTTATTATCCCCTGTTTCTGGTAGTCACTGCATAGCATTGGATAGGTGACAGGCATAAATGATACGATTACAGTCATGGGTCGTGTTTGGGCGGCAATATATATATATATATATATATATATATATATATATATATATATATATATATNATATATATATATATATATATATTTTTTGTTATATGCATTCTATATTCCGATATACCATGTGCGATAGCTTGTATTAGGATCAGTGACCCTCCTATATCTCTTCATATTCACTACAAATAGTTCTTCTAGCTGCAAATATTTCCCTCTCAGTATTGTCTTAAATCGGTAATCAGGATGTCGTTGCTACTGGAGGAGTTGATACAACTGCTGTTCTTTTTGATCTCCCCTCGGGACAAATCTTGTCAACTCTGACTGGTCACTCGAAGAAGGTCTCTTACCCTTTTTGCCTTAAATTTCTGTTTCGCTTTTCTATGTAGCTTCATGCTTGATATTTGTTTCCTTTTTGTAGGTTACAAGTGTAAAATTCGTAGGTGATGCTGATCTTGTTTTGACTGCTTCAGCGGACAAGGTAAGTGAGATACGCTTAGAACTTTGTATCCATACTTTCAATTTTTATGAATTTTGTATGGCCATCGTTTCTATAAGAATTTCGTGACCATGGGTTGTGTATTGCAATTGAATTTAGCTCTGTAGATGACATGATGCTATCTTTAAAAACTTTGGTTCGCTGATTAGCATTATAAAAATTTACTGTTTTGACCAATCACACTATAAATCTATGTGATTTGTTGGATACCTTGTTAATTACTCAGATTAGACTTGATTGTTAGGTATCTTTTTATTAGACTTGTAAACTAGTGATTTCACTGCAGACAGTCCGTATTTGGCGGGATTCTGGAGATGGGAACTATGCTTGTGGGCATACGTTGAGTGATCACTCTGCAGAGGTAAGGAAATTTCTATGAATTCTTACAGTCCGCTACACTTTCTAGTTGTTATCGATATGCTTAAAAATGCGATGATGCTATTTTTAGGTGCGAGCAGTAACTGTGCATGCTACAAATAAATACTTTGTGTCGGCATCTCTTGACAGTACATGGTGCTTCTACGATCTATCGTCTGGCTTATGCCTTGCAAAGGTCCTTACATCCTGTTTTGCAAAGAAGCAACTAATATCTCTATTTCTTTCTCTTTTTGCATGTATGCATATATTTCGCTAGAAACAATCGTTTGTATTATTCTCTTTCTTCACAAGTGTTTTCATATAAGCTTCTTCCCGTGGTTGATATCTAATCTTTTTAATTAATATTAGCCACTGTCACATTTCTTGTGTTTATTCAGGTATCTGATGATTCTGAGAAGGTGGATTACACGGCTGCTGCTTTTCATCCAGATGGTCTCATTCTTGGAACTGGTACTTCTCAGTCTGCAGTTAAGATTTGGGATGTTAAAAGTCAGGTAAAAATACTGGCCTTGTGGACTGTATTATCTCTTAAAATCATCAACTTTGTTCTCTGGTCTTCATTTTATATTCATTTGATTAATAGGCCAATGTAGCGAAATTTGATGGGCACACGGGTGAAGTTACCTCCATCTCTTTCTCTGAAAATGGTTATTTCCTTGCTGTAAGTATTTAAACATAAACTAAGTGAACGGAATATACATGATTGTTTATGTTTAAATGATGTTTTTTTTTGTTTTTTTGTAAATGGACAGACTGCTGCTGAGGATGGTGTTAGGTTGTGGGATCTGCGTAAACTAAGGAATTTCAAGTCATTTTTATCTACAGATGCAAACTCCGGTATGCAATTAGTGTATCTGCTTCCACTCGTTTTGTTGATATGTATAAGAAAACTAAATGAAGAAACTTTTTGGTGCAGTGGAGTTTGATCCTAGCGGATCTTATCTTGGTGTTGCTGCATCAGATATCAGGTAATTGATCAAAGAGACCAGTCTCGAGCAAAAAACCGAAATGAGACTTCTGCGAGTCAATGATGTACACGGGTTTATGTACTTTAACATAGTTTCTTCTGTGTTTTGGTTGCAGAGTATATCAGACGGCGAGTGTGAAAGCTGAATGGAATCTTATCAAGACACTCCCAGATCTCTCTGGCACTGGTAAAAAGCCTTTCCTTATCTTTCTATTATCACATAACGAGAGTATGTTCCTGATATTAAAACCTTTAAAACCGCAGGTAAAGCGACGTGTGTGAAGTTTGGTGCAGATGCAAAATACGTAGCAGTTGGTTCAATGGATCGTAACTTAAGGATATTTGGTCTTCCTAGCGACGAAAAAGCCAAGACCGAGGATGATGACTCTACACAAGACTCATGAAGGATCCGTAAAAGCAATGTCCTAATTGTTCATCTTTGGTTAGTTAAATTCTGTTGTATCTTACAGTTTACAGCTGCGGGAGAGAGTTTTATACGGTGCAGATTGTGATGTTGATCTTCTTCAGTGGCTCGCTTCTTAGAATTTAAACGATCACACACTCACAACACTTGAGTTTTTCTTCCTCTTTTTTAGCTTCGTTATGTACACCAATGAGTTCTTTATGTACAAGCTAAACCGGGTTGAACCGTGTTACTTACTCTTTTCTATCTCAACCTGTGAAATCACGTAGATGAAATCATGGAAACTTGTGCTAGATATCCAACCTATATTTGTGGGTAAATGTTGTTACCCGTTTGGGTTAAAAAAAATTTAAACAGGTAAAGACTAACTGGCTAAGAATAATTATCTGGATATTCAAATTACTTATTTAAATAACTAAATTTATAATATTATTTTAAAATTTTTCACAAATAAATATAAATATTATGTTATAATATATATATATATATATAATTTAATAAACGTCAAAAAAACTTACATAATCGTTTATTTTATATCATAGTTTCAATTTTGTTACTATTTCATTCAAATTTCTAAATTTTTTTTTTGTAAAAATATAATATTATATTCAAACATTATACTATTATTATACTTTAATACACATTAGTCAAATTCATATAATATATTACGAGTTTGGATATTAAACATGTATTGATTTTAACTACTTGATCCGACCCTTATCCGAACCATACTCGCCACTACCCGACTCATAATTTTACAGGTATGCTTTAGGTATTAATTTTTCATATTCGAACTATCCGTACCCGACTCGTACCCGCTATTACCAGATCCTGACTCGAAACGGAGACCCCTAACTCCTAATATAGGAAATGCTAATCAAAGAAACTTTAAATAGTCTCTCTCTCACAAGGCAACCCATAAAATGGAACCCATAATTAACCTTTGTCTCTCTCTTACTCTCCTCTATGCTTCAAAGGTTTTAATAAAACCATTGCAACAAAGCAATGGCCAATAAATTATCCACATCATTCGGAGATTTCCCACCAAACGATAACACAATCTCATCGACCTCACCAAAAAAAAAGTGTTATTCCAATTCCATACTTCTTTTTTACCAAAAAACGATTTCCATCAAAATTTGGATGAATTAACATTTGACTTTGGTGTTTCCACAACAATGTCAATGTTTCCTTCTTTCCAATTACTAGAGCTTAACATAATCTCTGCACAAGATCTAGCTCCTGTTTCACGTAAAATGAAAACTTACGCAGTAGCCTGGGTTCATTCAGAACGCAAACTAACCACCCGTGTAGATTACACGGGTGGTACAAACCCGACTTGGAACGACAAATTTGTCTTCCGAGTCAGTGAAGATTTCCTATATGCTGATACATCAGCAGTTGTAATCGAAATCTATGCATTGCATTGGTTTCGTGATGTACACGTTGGTACAATTCGTGTTCTTATAAGTAATTTAATCCCACCAAATCGTCGTCCTGGATATAAAACTAATGAAGAGTATCGTCATACATTACCTCCTGGTATGAGATTTGTTGCACTTCAAGTTCGTAGACCATCTGGTCGTCCTCAAGGAATATTGAATATTGGTGTTGGTATGCTTGATGGATCAATGCGTAGTATGCCACTTTATACAAATATGGATTCATCTGCTGTTGGTTATAGAGATTTACTTGGTGAAGAAGATGCACATTTAGAAGGTTTACATCTTAATAGTATCAAAGGAAGCTCTAAGAATAATCCACAATCACCATCTTCGAAACCACCATTACTTCGTCGTACGAGAAGTGATACGAGTTCTATGGTTGTTTCTAATCTTTTGAGTGTTAGTGAACGTAGCCGTGTAGCTAGGAAGCCTGTGAGTGTTTTGGCTAGCTCCGATTCAGAAACTATGCCTACGACTTCAGGACATGATTCAATGACATCAAGCTCAGCTGATTATGCACTTCCTTATCAAACACCTAATATTCCAAGAGAGATGTATGATTCCTTCAATAATGATTTTGTAGATACACCGTTAAGAGAAGAGAGACATAAGGAATCACCGTATTGTTCGTTTGATCAATCACGAAAAACTTCGAGAAAATCAACACCGATGATTGAGAAACCGAAGCCACCGAGAGACTACGATCGAAGCGGACGTGCTTCACCGTATTTATCGAAACACGGAACGCCGTTGAGATCTAACATCGTCGCTTCTACTCCGATTAGATCTAATATGATTTCATCAAGTCCAATGAGATCTATCGGTGTTGGATCAACTCCAATGAGATCAAACATCGTTAGATCTAATATCGTTGGATCAACTCCGATTCGATCAAACTACAAAGCTACACCGATGAAATCGCCTCTACATTTTGGTACACCGATGAGATCTAATTTAGCAGGACGACTAATTTTAACAGAATCTGAATTAGGTCCGTCACCTTCAGAAGTAGCGAATAAGATGGCGAAAGATAGATCACAAGCTAACGAAACTGAAAGCTCAATCATCAGTGAATGGAGTCTCGAAGACGATAGTAACATTGAAGGTCTTCGTTCAAAACTTGAACGATGGCGAACAGAGCTTCCACCGCTTTACGATCTTGGATCAAGTCATCAAAGTAGCGATGTAGGAAGCGGAGCGATTGTTCCCGTTGTAGAAAACGTCGGAGGAGGAAAAAGCTCGAGGAAAAAAACTCCGGTGGTGAAGAAGAAGCATAATCGCCGTCACACAGAAGGAGGAAACGGACTTTTCTCGTGTTTTAGTAATATTTGTGGCGCGGAATGCACTTTTGTTTGTGGAGGCGGGTCGGATCCTACTGGGCCGAAAACGAAAAATGGGCCTAGGCGTATAACCCGTATGGCCTCTGCTGATGATTTGAGTTATTTGTGATTATTTTTTTTTTAAATTTAATTTTAGGTCGGCCCATTAATATTCTTTTATTTAATTTATTTGTGAATAATTTGTAAATGTTATAATATAGTAGATATGATTTTAATAATTATCATAAACTTTAAATATAAAAACGACGAAAATAGTGTATTCGGAAAAAATTTTGAATCTGATAACTCGGACATATACTAAAAGAGCAAGTTATTTTATATGATAGGAAGAAAAAAGTTTTAATTATTTGTACAAACCTTTTGTAAACCTCATTGAAAAAAATACACCTCATATTCTTGTTTTTCTTTTTAAAAATATATGAAGGAAAAATTATATAGCATATATATATATATATATGAAAGACTATAGAGAGTATACATGTAGATGATAAAAAAAATTAAATATAGTAATTTCTTTTTCTTGAAAAGTTGTTAGTAGGAAGTGAAACAATTATAGGCAAGAAAATGTTGGAGGTAAAGTTTAGCACATGAAATTGTTGAAGTTAATTTGAAAATCTATCGATAGTGACATGTTAGCCAAAATTCCAAACCCAAAGTTATAAGTTAAGAAGCTTTATACAAGCAACTAAAAATCCACCGATTTTTTTTTTTTTTTTCTGACTTTAGCTTTCCTCTAAATTCGACAAATCTTTGGTGAGGATAGACGTCGGCGAGCCCTACCGACTCCGTTCGAACCGAAAACTCTTGCCCGCGGCCCCGGGGTCCATCGGAGAATTCCAGATCCGGTGAGTTCGCCCATCTTTCTCCTCGCTTGTTCTGGGTACAATATTTTTTCTCCCCTGTTTTTTCCAATTTACTAGAGCCAAGTTCTAAGTGGTAGCAGCAGATCCCGGCAAATGGTATGGCCAGATATGTTTGTAGCGCCCTGCATGAAAGTCGGCGTCGTCTGAGAGGCGGGATCTCAAAGTACATCGCTGGATCTTCTCGCCGTAGGGAGTGGGGCGATATCTTCTTGCGGTGATGCGGGGGCTAAAACCGCTTGAAGATACCGCTAAACCAAATTTGAAAACAGTGGATTCACCCCTAGATGTCGCATTAAACCTACCTCATCTTTTTACTCGCCGTCGTGGACAGAATCAGTATCAGCCTCTTTCTACTGTTGAAAGACAAAGTTTTGTGTGGACGGTGGTATGAGCGTCGTTTTCATACCGCCGTTGGGGCGTCGGAAGTAGAGCTCTGACATAAACGCAGTTTGCCGGCGGCAGCTGATATTTTTTAGGTATTTTAATTTTTACATTAGGTTTATAAATATTATGTTTGGGCGAGGTTTTTTCATTTTTCTTAAACCCAAATCGGATTGAAATTGTATGGGTTTAGAGGGTTTTCTATAATAAATAGGTTGAATGTTGTAATATGAGTTGCATTTGGAGTTAAATATCAATAAACTCTTTATAAAAAAAGTTTTATACAAACCATTAATGAGGTCATTTAAGCAAGGAGATTCATATATATATATAGTCATGTAATGAAATACACCAAAGTGGAAATTCTTGTGCTTATTACTTAACTGGACTATATATGTAATTGTTTAGATGACCTAATTTCATGGGTTTGTATACAGTTTATTACTCACAATCTTGTGTTTGGAAGTTTGGTCTAATAAGACCAACATATGGATAACATTCTCACATTTGCAGAATTTTTATACTCCTTTGTAAAGAAAATCTAATGGAAATAACCAGGATCGACTCAAAAAATATTATGAATTTTTGGTAAAATATAACTCTTCGATCTTTATATTTAATTTATAAAAAACTATAATACTACTAAATGTTTATGTGTTAGATTTTAAGTGTAATATTTACATATATATTTTTTAAAGTAATATTTAATAATTATATATATATATTATATTTTAAAAAAGGACCTTTAAATTAATAGTACACTAGACAGAATTCGGGGCGATCGTCCACTTGTCCTCTATCTAAGCGGCACTGGAAATAACCACTAGAACACATGCATGTTTGGAAGCCAGCCGTTAACAGCATTTTGAAACAAGTAGTTTAAAGATGTATTCGAGATGTTCTCGTATATAATTTTGTATAGTCTATAATATATTAACACAAATTCAGAAGTGATATTAACAACAACTATTGAATAATTTGAAGGGGAAATAAATTGTCAATCCAATAATATATTTTTTTGTTGATAACTAGAAAATTATGGGTCAAAATTCGTATATCTATTTTTATGACGAAACCTAGAGCATATAATGCGGATATCATATTCTTCTCAAGGTAAATAGAACCTAACGCTAATGACAATTATATAGTAACACAACTAGGTCCGGTTCAAAGGTTTAGGATGCCCTAATTCAATAAAATTATTTGTGCACTTTATAGTATTAAAAAAACGGACTCTAAAAAAAATCTGCCCAAAAGTTTGTCCAATTATCTTTGGACCTTAAACTCGGACTGTGGTTTATGCCCCAGACCGAGTCTGAACACAACATCAACCTTCTGTATTCAGAAACGAATAAGCATGTATAGTACATAATTTTCTTTGTTGCTTTAATTTTTTGTTCATAACTAATCGATCCAACAGCTAAAAATCTAGTTAAAGAAAGAATCTGCACTCCACCACTTATTCTTTTTTTACAACATATGTGACAATCACTATGTCATTTACTCATTCTTTGTTTAACACATAATTAGTAACACTATTATTTATTTACTTTTCTCTAAACTACAAAAAAATCTTTGTGCTTTTGACTATCTATTAGAAAACTTTAACCCAAATTTGATGGATAACTTTATACTAAAGTTCTAAAGATCTCTCATAGTGTTTCTATATTACATAAACTAAACTCATTGCATTTTTTTATACAAATCATTATATTAATTTGCCAATTAACTGTTAATCTATATAGTATAAAATCATAATAAGGACAATTATACAAAGATATTGAAATGAAAAGAAACGTAGAAACCGGGAAAAAGAGGATTTGTGTCTTTACACTTAAAAGGATAAAAACATCTTGGTGGTCCCAAAAACTAATATTGAACAACGTGTCGTTTTTTTAAATAATATTCATAGCTTTGGTTTTGATCCACGATCTCTTGTCGTTTTGTCCCCTTAAAACTACACACTTTTTCCACCTTTCACAACAATTTCTATATTTTTATTGGAACAACCCTACCTCATAAATTTATTTTATTGGTGGAATTGCTACAATTTAATTTTGTGAAAATAGTTTATGGATTTCTTTTAATATCTTGAGGTTTTAGGTGAATTTTTTTAAAAAATTGTTTTTGCGCCATTCTTGAGTTATTTATAGAGGAATTTTGTGAAACACCGTCAAAAGAAGTTCAAATTCCAAAACTACTACACATTCCAAAAATTTTCAAATTACCACAAAATTTTAAGGGATTAAAATTTGAAATTATAGGTTTGGTTTCACTAAATAGAATTTAGAGTTTAGTTTTGAAGGGGTAGAGATTATTTTTGAGTTTTAGGGTTTAAATTTGAAGTTTTAAAGATATTTCAAATTTAGTAGTATTTTTGGAACAAAAACATTTTTGTGGTATTTTTGAAAAAAATGTAGTATGTTTGGAACTTTTGCAAGTGTGTGATATTTTTGGAATAAATCTAATTTTTGGTGGTATTTTTGAGAATAATCTTTATTTATATGATTCTTTAATTTTGTTTTTAGTTATGTTTTCTGATTATGTATCTTGACCTATTTAATTATTTTTTTATTTATTCTTCAAAAATATTATCATTTTTACCGACTTCATTATTAGAATTATTTCTATAATTAATACTTTTCTATCTCACCATATATTTCACTTAGTTTTATATATTTACCATATCAAAACAAATATAGTTTTACTGCTTTCTATTAATATATAAATTTCTTAACAATTTAATATGTATTTAACTGTTTTGTCAATTTATCATTTTGTTGTCGTGTCACTTCATCATTTTAAATATATGCATAAAATAAAATTATCATTTTATTTTTGTAGTAAAAAATGTTACTAATTATGTATGTTTTTTTCTCTCTCACCTACTTAGTATATATCTAAATTATAATTGAGTATATATGCAATTCAAAGAGAAACACTAACTTTTTCTATAAATTGATTTTAGTATATAAAATGGTTTTATATGAAAGTATTATCATTTTCTAAAGTCATGACAAGTGCATAATCTTATAATTTTACTTACAAGATACAATCCTACACTAATTCTTACTCATATACTTTTTTTTCCAATATGGTAGAATAAGAGTAAACCGAACTACAAACCGATCTTAGTCAGTCAAATAGGTGGAATCAAAATAAAACAACAACAACAAAAAAAGTAGAAAGAAAAACCGGCAGAAAATGTCGATATCTCCGAAAACGTTGACCAAAAGAAACAGTCCATTATAAAAGAAAAACTTACACGAATGTTCTACCCATTTGAAGATAAATAAAACCACGAGAAAACAGTTTGAATGACGACAAAGATCCAAGAACAAACCAAAGTAGACTAGCAATCCTGAAGAAACGTCGGTCAAACCAAAAGACGCTTGAATCTTCTTTTCATAGCGGATTAAAATATACCTCACAATTGAATACACACGGTTGCTAATTAAACCGGTAAAAATACTTTTTCTTATATGTTACAATTATAATGTTTATAACTTATAAGATCAATCAAATCAAC
>OVBE01000723.1:10009-45167 GCA_900406425.1 Iberis pinnata
TACTCTCTCTCTCTCTCTCTCTCTCTCTCTCTCTCTCTCTCTCTCTCTCGAAATTGATGCACGGGTATTGCAAACTAAAAAACATAAAATATGGCTCTGTTCAATTTATTTATCATGGTCAGCGTCTCTCACCATATTTAACTCATGATTTGGTTTGTATTCTTCCTTGAATTAATGTAATATTAATTAACTATAAATTAAAAAAATCATCATTGATATCTATACTGTATTTTTGATTTACAACTAATGATAAAAGATGGAGATGAAATTTTCGTGTTCGAGGAGATGATCGGTGGTGGTCGTTTTGTCGTTTGATTTTTTCTTTGTCGTTTGTTGTTGTTGTTGACTGTTAATTTTGTTTTAAATTTTTTGTGTAATTATTTTTTTTTTAAATTATTAAGTTCTAATTTCCATCACTCTCATCGTTGTGACCGCTTGTTCATACACTACATCGTCTATGTACTTTATTCGACCGACTACGTGCACTACATTGTCAAGATAGAGCATCAGGATTTTCTCTGTTTTATGGCTCTGTTTTCTCTGATTTTGCACTGCATTTGTTCTGTATTAGAGTTACTATATCTACCCAATCCTATTACTATTTCACATTAATATTCCATTTACTATTTACCAAATCTAACATAAACACTAATCACTAGGAACAGATCATGAACAACAAGAAAAATCTACCCAATCCTATTACTATTTCACATTGATATTCCATTTACTATTTACCACTCTTCTTTCATATCAAAACTCCCCTGCATCAAAATATGCTAAAATGAACACTTGGATCAAGATAAATTGCTTAAATGGTCAAACATACCTTGATCTCTTCCCACATGGTATCCTTAGACACTTGATCAAGTTGTCTCCATTCAGACAATGTAACTGGAACATGTTCTCTCACCAGAGGACCAAGAAAAGATGACAATATAACAGAATCAGGTCCAACATGTTCACCATACGCATTGAAAGACATTGAGACCCTTTCATTAGGATATGTAGTCACTGTACGCATCTTTGTTGGTCCTCTTCTCTTTTTTTCCTTCACTTCATTAACTGGAGTTTGATTTCCTTCAGTATTCTCATGGTTAACCCTATGTTGATCCATGTTAACATGTTCATTATATTCAGTAATTTGATCATTTTCTTCATGGTCATTATGTTTAGTACTCTGATCATTTTCTTTATCAGAAGCTTGTTTCTCAGAACCTGGATCGATCGATCTCGGAAGAAACATAACGATGGATCGATCAATCCCTACCTGGATCGATCGATCCACTTACCCGAACTAGCTTGGAAATAATCAAAAAGCTGCATTTGTCCTCAAGACCTATAAAGAGTTTTCCTTATTTTATTTTAACATTATAAAAGCCTTAGGCTTAGGTTTTAGAAAGACACACATTAATCAATTTTTAGAATTCAGAGCTTTTTCTGAGAGGAGAGATTTCAACCCTGTATTTGGAGAAGATTTATGAACTCTGTCTTTTATTTTCAATACAATTCGATTTTTGATTATGTTTTCTTTAATGATGATTAGTAATTGCTTAGTTATGTCTGAGTAGTCACCTTGTTAGGTTTTAGGGGTTTCCTAGGGAAACCAGGTTTGATAGTTAAGGTTTGACATAATGGATTTGAATTGTTAGGTTTGTAGTCTAGATTTGTTATCAATGCTTCAGTTAGACTGATCACCTAGTTCATGATATTAGGTTAATAAATACAAAGGGATTTGTTTTAGAAACCTGACCTAGTCTAGATGTATAAGTGTCTCTGCTTGCGGGAGTATTGTCTTCGATGCTTATGAACATATAGAATTTGTAATCAATGCATGATTGAACTATCTCAATACGGCAGGATTTTGTCTTTAGTAATTCGATTATAGGGATCTAATACTTTGGGAGGAGATTAGTATATTATTTTCTTTTGAGTTGAGAATTATTTCCATTATAAAATCTTGAATGTCAACCTGAGCTTCAAACCTGATAACATGTGGAATTCTCTAATTCCTAGCACTTTCTTAAATTGCTTACAACCGTTTTTTTAATTTACAATTTTTAAAATCGAACAACCTCTTTACTATTGTCTTAGCTAGAATCGAATGTTTGACTGAGAGTTGCATAACTTGGTCTATGTGGATTCTATCCCTCTTATACTATTGCGTTCGTTGTGTACTTGCAGTGATATATCTGGGTTAAAACCTGAGTGTATCAAGTTTTTGGCATCGTTGTCGGGGACCAATTGTACCTTTTTAGTTTTTACTTAGCGTCTAGTCTAAGATTTTCATTTTTCAGTACTAATCTCGTTCTTTCTTCTTGTCTTTGTTTTGTATATGCATGAACAGAAGATCTATCAAATCATCTGAATTGCTCAACCTCGGTAACGAAGAACTCGCAAAGTTAGAACGCTCAAACTGTAAAGCCAGAAAAACATAAGATATTATAACGCAATGGGAGACAACGTTATTCACAACAATCTGATCTTTCCTGAAGATCAAAACGTCCAGAATCCTCAACAATGGCTACATTAATTGGTGATTATACAACCAGGAGGAGACGGAAATCAAAGGCCACAAGGAGGAAATGCCAATCAAGGAGCTAAAAATGCTAACTGAGACGCTGATGATGGGAAACAAGACCCACCAGAGCCAAATCCAAATTGCCCCCTCCACCGAAACATGGTACTAGTTGGAGACTTCAATAAACCTAAAGCGTTCCTCGCCAATAAGAACGCTTTACATCCTCGTCAGCCTCAAAGACAGGACTATCAGTTCCCGTTTCAGCTTATCCAGTTGCTCAGGCAAAACCAATTCCATGGTTTACCAACCGAGCAACCTATGGATCACATAGATAGCTTTGAGGATATCTGCAGCACCACTCAACTCAGTGGAGTCTCTAAAGACTTCATGCATTGTAAGCTCTTCAATCATTCTCTTGTTGATAGAGATCTTAGGTGGTTAAAGTCTCTACCTACAAACTCTATAGAGACTTGGGATAATTGAAAATCCAAGTTTCCGAGTTACTTTTACACATCTACAAGGACCAATAATATGAGAAACAAGATCTCTCAGTTTCAACAAGGTCCTATAAAATCTTTTTATGAGGCATGGTACAGATTCAAGGAGTACCTTCGAGATTGTCCTCACCATGGATTCTTAGAGCTGAACCATCTCAATACTTTCTACAGAGGTATTGAACAGCAGTATTGACTCTCTCTTGATACCGCTAGTAATTGTGACTTTATGAACAAGCATGTAAATGAAGCCTATCAACTGATTGACAATCTAGCTCAAAGCAATAGCAACCACTGTCCTGACTACGATTGGAAGAGTAAGATCAACTAGTTCAATATCTTCTAAATTTACAAAGGCAAAAGGACTGCTCACTCAACTTCTCAAAGGCCAAAACCAGAAACATGTCAGCTTCGCTGAAGATGTAGAGAAGATTGAAGCAGATTGCTTTGCTATCAAGGAGCCTGATCATGAAGAAGAAGTGAACTATGTCAATAGCCAGGGACAAAGAGTGTTCAATCAAGGTTTTAACCCAGGCTACAACAAGGGTAATCTCTCATGGCAAAGCACCAATGTAGCAAACCCCCAAGATCGTGTATCCTACTCATGTGAACACCTTTGTGCAAAAATCTAGACAAACTTTTGGCCATAATATAGGTGGGAATAGTTTTTAAGGAAACCAGAATAGGAATTTTGTGCAAAATTCAAACTCAGATAGTTTTCAAACAACCTCTCAGCCTGGGTTTCAACAAGCAACTCCACCTCAAGAAAACAAGTTAGAATCGATGATCAAACAGATCTTGGAAAGGCAACAACATTCTGAAAAGAACCTGAATGTCAAATTGGAAAGCATATGACGTAAACAACAAATTTGAGTCATTGTCAAATCATGTGAAGAAACTCAATCTGTAAGTAACTCAGACTTCAGAAAGAGACAAGCTTGTGTTCGTCCTGGGAAGGTTGAAGAAAACCCAAAAGGCTATTGTTAGGCCATAAATTAGGATGGTGATGAGAACAATGACGACTCTGAAAATCTGCAGTTTTTAGAAGTTCCAAGAAAGATGCAGATAAGGAGCTCGATCGATCCCTCAAGGAATCGATCGATCCAATAATGCGTGAAGCTCCAGAACATTCAGATCGATCAATCCGCATACTGGGATCAATCCATCCATCAGCAGCAGGAGTCACCGAGAAAAATGTTTTATCGATCCCAACTAGCGCTGGGCGTTCGGATAAACGGTTCGGTTTGGTTCGATTCTCTTCGGTTCCGGTTCTTTTGGTTCTAGCAAAAGAAGATCCATTTAGGATCCGAAACAAATTCGGTTCAGTTCGGTTTGGTTCATAACCGGTTCGGATCGGTTCTAAAAATTAAGAACCATTTCGGAACCGAACCAACGGGTAATTTTGGTTCTTTCGGGTATTTTACTCGAAATACCCAAAAGAACTGAAATACCCGAACCATTTCAGAATCGAACCAACGGGTAATTTTGGTTCTTTCAGTTCCTTTTTTGGTTTTCGATTCTTACCCGAACCGAACCGAGAACCATGGATCTCTATAATTAGATCCATTCGGGTAAATCAATCGGATCCGAAACCGAACCGAACTTGTTTTTTTTTGTTCGGTTCGGTTCAGTTCTTCGATTCCGGTTATTATACCCAGCCCTAATCCAAACCTGGATCGATCGATCCCAACCTGGATCGATCGATCCCAACCTGGATCGATCGATCCCAACCAGGATCGATCGATCCCTCTCTGCGGACTGCATCAATGTCCAACCAACTTGCTGAACTCAAGATTTCATGCCCAGTTGAACCTGAAACTTCTGAAGAAGATCTTGTGTACTATGACGAGAGATTTAACACAATCATTCCACTAAGAAGACTTCAAAAGCTAAAATATCCTGGAGAATTCTTAGTTCTTGTTAAGATCAAGGGAGCAATCTTCATGGAATCACTCTATAATACAGGAGCTAACGTTAACGTCATGTATAAACTTGTCGCTGAGAAGCTGGGATTAAAAGGTATAAACCATCATAGATAGATTTTACACTAGCTAAAAACTCGGTTATATCCTCGAATGGAGATTGTGTTGTTCCTCATGATTTTCATGTTTTGGACACTAATGGTAGCTCAGATGGAACACTGGTGCTAGAAAGACCTTTTCTAGCATCCGTAGGGGGTATGATGGATATACCTAAAAGTGTATTTATCTCACAAAGATCAAGAAAAGCTGCTATTAGCCAATAGTGCACACAACAGTGCTTCTAAGATCATTATGATGAAGGAAGAAAAGGTAGCACATAAATCTTAAGTCAAATCTAGTACTAAAGAGATTACTCATGAAGTTTTTCTCAAAGACGCTCAAGTCTCAGCCAAGAGTGCAATCCCTAGAGACAAAAAAGGGGTAAGATAAACTTGAAGAAGATTGACGAGAATCCCCAGCTGACCATGATTCCTCAAGCATTGGTTGGAGATGGAATTGAGAATATGGTGAAGAGCAAAGACACTTCAAAACCTTTCTCCAAGGTCAAAAACAATGGTAAGGGAAATTTAAAGAAGGTTAACAAGGACACTCATCTGACCTTGATTCCTCAAACATTGTTTGGAGATGGAATTGAGTATAGAGTGAAGAGAAATTGTACTTCAAAACCTTTCTCAAAGGTTAAAACATTCTATCTCTCAGATCTTAAGGACAAAAGAACCGACTTTACAAAATAGATGATGGGTAAGGTTCTGAAGTTACGGATTTTGGATGATGGTGGTTTTCATAGAGCATCCATTGGTGTTGACCTAGCTCCAGCTTAGGAGGTAAGTTTGTCAAGCTCAGTGACGTTAAACAAGCGCTGAGTGGGAGGCAACCCACTAATTTGGTGCTTTAGTTTAGCTAATTTTTACTTTCAGTCAATTTAGCTTTAGGTTGCTCACTTATTAATTTTTAGTTTTGAGTTCTTTATGACTTAGGATGTTCTTGGTGAAGGGATCTTCAAGTTACTACGGGTTATCTCTTATCTATCTTTGATTTCTTGTCTTCTTATTGAATTGTTGGTTATCTATATGGTTCCTTTCTTGATCTTTGCTAATGTTAGTTAGTATTGCTAAGGCAAAACAAACAAGGACAACAACTTGCTGACTTTAGAAAGAAATGAGTTTAAATCGGAGGCACATATGGATCGATCGATCCGAAGTTTATCAAATAACCAGTAAGTTGAGATCGATCGATCCCCTTCTCAGGTAATTTCTCATAGAAACACTTTTAACTCATGGTTTTTTGTCATTTATCTATTAGTCAGGTCTTATTCCTTTTTATGGATTTACTTTCACACCGGGACGGTGTGAAGTAAGTTTGGGGGGGGGGGGGGGGGGTTTTTTTTTTCNTGTGTCTTTTTAGATGTTTCATCATTTTGGTGAAAATTTTCAAAAATTTTCGTCTTCATTTAGTCGAGTCTAGTCGAGTCGAATGAACAATTACCATAATCTATGATGATTATTAGCCTAGTGTGAGTTTATAATTGATGTCTATTTGATTACTGACTTTGATAAACTAATGTGTTTAGGTTTGAAACGCCATCGAATGATTAATATGCTTTCGAAAGTTCTAGTCTTTTGGATTGTTGATAAATTGATGCTAGCTCTAATAGGATATGACTTAAATTAATCTTAAAATTCTCTTGCTTATGGTGTTGGATATACTTTGAAAAGTTAGGTACTTTACTCATCGGTTCTTTGTAAAAACGACAAGTTCTCTCAGTATGATCCGAATCCTTCTCTCCCTCCCTTTAGAAAAGAAAAAATAAAAAGGGAACAGTAAAAGAAAAATGATTGAAAGCGTGATCCAGAAATCCGTAGTCAATCCCAGAAAAACCGTCTGCTAAAAAGAACATAAAAGCGCATAAATGCGAAGAATTAAAGTAGTAAAAAAAAAGAGAAAAGAAAGAAACAAGAAGTGATAAAGGGGAAAAAAAGGTCAGGACCAGAAGTAGATTGATGCTCTGTTTGGTATGGACACTTTGATAGAACAAGTATTTAAACGACATTGATCGATACTCCATATGCAAGAATGCACTTATTTGTATTTAGAGAGCTAGTTGATATGATTTGATAGTTTAACTGATTGAGATTTGGAGTAGGAAGTATGTTGGTTAGATCATGTGGTGGTGAACAATTTATTTTGAAAAGGTTGTCTAGGATTAGTGTCTTTTAGTTTTTGATTTCTGAACTTAAGGTTGTTGAGATTCTGACAGTTCATGTGTGGTCCGTTTTCAAACCTTTTCTCTAGATTTGGTCCTGCTTCACTTGAGGACAAGCAAATATCTAAGTCAAGGAGAGTTGATATCACTCGGTTTTGATGCCTTATAGTGGGTATTTATACTTGATATTTGGCATCATTCGAGCGTTTTCCTCATGTTTTTGGTGTGTTTTAAGGATTTTAGGTGTTTGAGACATACAAGAGAAAAAAGGATGGTTTTCAGAAGATTTCATGTGAAAATGGACAAACGAAGATGGTCAGATCGATCTAAACTGAAGAATGATCAACCATTGAAGCATGTATGAAGAGATCGATCAATCCAGGCATGGATCAATCGATCCAAAGATCCTGGAGACCTACATAAAAATTGATCAATCGATCTCACCTTGCATCGATGATCCCTACCTGGATCGATCGATCCACTTGCCTGAACCAGCTTGGAAATAATCAAAAAGAGGCATTCATCCTCAAGACCTATCAAGAGTTTTCCTTATTAGATTTGGTTTTTCTTATTTTATTTTAACATTATAAAAGCCTTAGGCTTAGGTTTTAGAAAGACACACATTAATCAATTTTAGAATTCAGAGCTTTCTCAAAGAGAAGAGAATTCAACTCTATATTTGGAGAAGATTTCTGAACTCTGTCTTTTATTTTCAATACAATTCGATTCTTATCATATGTTCTTCTTTAATGATGAATGTTGATTGCTTAGTTATGTCTGAGTAGTCACCTTGTTAGGTTTTAGGGGTTTCTCAGGAAAATCAGGTTTGATAGTTAGAGTTTGACATAATGGATTTGAATTGTTAGGTTCTTAGTCTAGATTTGTAATCAATGCTTGAATTAGACTAATCACCTAGTTCATGATATTAGGTTAATAAATTCAAAGGGATTTGTTTTGAAACCTGACCTAGTCTAGATGAAAGTGTCTCTGCTTGCGAAAGCATTGTCTTTGATGCTTATGAACATATTGAATCTATAATTAGTGCATGATTGAATTATCTAAATACGGCGGGAGTTTGTCTTTAGTAATTCGATTATAGGGATCTAATACTTCAGGAGGAGATTAGTCTATTATTGTCTTTTGAGTTGAGAATTATTTTCATTATAAAATCTTGCATGTCAATCTGAGCTTCAAACCTGATAACATATGGAATTCCCTAACGCCTATCACTTTCTTTAATTGCTTACAACCATTTTAATTTACTGTCCATTTTAATTTACAATAGTTTAAATCGAACAACCTCTTTACTATCGTCTTAGCTAGGAATGTTTGACTGAGATTCGCATAAACTGGTCTATGTGGATTCGATCCCTCTTATACTAGTGCGTTTGTTGTGCACTTGCAGTGAACATATTTGGGTTAAAACCTTAGTGTATCATTACCGCTTGATTCCCAATCATATTAAGGAACGATAGTTTCTTAAACTTGTTGTAAGCATCATAATATGAGTTTCCATACTAGATATAAAAAAAAACAGTAACCATTTTATTATGTCTTTTTGTTTAGGAAACAAACACGTTGGATTAGCGACATAATCTGATAGTCTGGGAACATTTTAATAAGGTGACAAGAACTATTTATTGATATCAAATGTGTATGTTGAAGAGGACTTGGGCGCATGGTGGCGAAAAGCATGCGTGGATGTTAACCAGAGTTTGACTTGACCTAGTATATATGTTTGAGGAGTTTGGACGTGATAATTATGGATTTTAAATGTAATTCGAGAAGTTCTTATGTGTATGTCACTTATTTATGTAAGTAACAATAAATCCGCAATACAAAAATAAATCTGCAATACAAAATTAAATCTGAAATGTAAATGAAAATAAATATACAATTGAACAAAAAATTTGCAATACAAACAAATAAATCTGCAATACAAAAAATAAATATTTAATACAAATTTAAAACTGCAATGTAAAAGAAAATAAATATGTATTACAAAAAATAAATCTGCAATACAAAAGTAAATCTGCAAAATAATAAAAATCAGTAATACAACATAAAATCTACAATGTACAATGAAAATAAATATGCGATACAATATAAATCTGCATCATAATTCGAAAGCAATTATACAAAATTTGACAAGTGTTTTTATTGGACTATTAACTTCCAACAATACACATTACTACTCTTTACCATAAATCATTCCACCTTCAAATTCTTTAATGTAACTCTAACCGTTATAAATATTGTACGCTAAACGAATAGGTAAACAATCACAACTCTTAAAAACTTTTTCAATATCTCTCATCTTTAAAAAATAAAGTTATTTTCTCATTCAACTTTATGTCCAAAACTTTTGAGTACTATATTTGACTCATTTGTTTGCGTTTATTGCATGTATCATGGACAAGAGAAAAGCACTGCAAGTGGAGAACAATGAAAATTCTCACGCAAAAGAAATCTAACAACTTTATCACCGTTACAAATCGATGATGGAATCCTTGAACCTAAATGAATGTCACATATGAAAAAATGTATGCAGCATAACCTAACCAACATCATTCATTCCCGAAGATCCCATTTATGGGATTTTACACGTGCTAAGATCACATCTAGCTTATCTAGGGTTGGAGCTTCCCCATATGCTTTTCTCATTTTTTGCCAAAAACTATGATGATCAAGATCACATTCGTTTGATGGGTCAATGGCTCACAATTAAGCCCCGTTATCTCCGCAAACTCGTTCAGAGAAAACCTTAGTGGTCTAATGTCAATTGTAGACCGTATCTCATGTCTATTGTTCACTAATAACTAATGGCATAATAAAATAACAGATTGTGGAAGATGAAAATATATAACTAGTTATATCTATCAATTTCAAAAAAACACCAAATGAAGTTTTCTTCAACGCTTCCCAAGCATCAACTCCTATTTTGCCTTTGTTGCCAAGAAGTCATTTGCAACACGGAGTGTGGTTGATGCTTCTCTCTTGGATGTCGTCAATACTAGGTTACAACTTAGGTGGATATCCAGTCATACCTAGTAAAAATCTCCCGCAAAAAAATAAAACTGTAGTTAAGAACAAATATGGGAAAACTAAACAAATCTGCAATTGAAAATAAAAAATTGCAATATAAATACTAAAATTGCAACAAAAAAAAATTACAATAGAAAATAAAAATCTGTAATATTAAAATAAATCTTAAGAGAAATAACAATTATGCGAAAACAAATCTACAATAGAAAATATAAATATGTTATACAATAAAACTGTGAACATAAATATGCAATAATAAATTAAAAAAACTGCAAAGAACAACTAACGGCAAAGACGAAAACGAAAGAACTGCGAAGATGAAAACGAAAGAACGACGAAGACGAAAACGAAGACAAAGTCGAAGTCACGGCGAGGAAACGAAAGAACGGCAAAGACGAAGGGAGACCTGATATGGAAAACGAAGTCACGGAGAGGAAAAACGAAAGACGAAGATGAAAATGAAAAACGGCAAAAACGGAGACAAATGGAGATGAACGAACACTGAGAAGAAGATGACGCTACACGAAAGAACGAAGAAGATGAACCAACGGAGAAAACCAACAAACACCGAGAACGGCCAGATGAAGCAACGACGAAGATTAAAAATCGGCAACGACAAAGATGAAAAACGGCGATGACAAACACGAAAAGTTTTGTTTAGTTTTTATGTAATGAAATGTAAATTTTCTATTTTTTGTTAGTTCAATTATTTTTGGGAGTAAAATAAATCAAAATGGAAAATCTATAGTTTTTAAAAAACTCAAGTATTTTAAAATTTTTATCCAAAATATTGAATTACTCTAATTATACTTTCAAATAAAAGTTAAATTAGTTGTAGTGATACAATGTTGGTAGGTATGATAAATTTTAACTATAATAAATACATATAACATGTTAGCATCCACGATAAGATAAAAGATCTATCTGAAGCTCACTTATGACTTTGATAGAAGGACATCCACTTTCAATCGCATTAAATAGAGAGGACGATATGTCAATAATTAAGGGGGACTCTTGGGGGAATAATCATTTCTCATTTTGAACCTCATCTTCTTCTTTTTTCCTCAACTGAACCTTTTCTTCTATTCGTACAAATTTGATAACAATAGGTACTTGTGGAATATTGATCGATACTATATGCATAGCTAATTCATTGTATCCAATGTGCAATGAAGTCGAAAATTTATTATAAATTATAATTCTTATCTTGCTTGGCTGTAAAGTATCTGAATTTAAATATGAAATATATTGGGGTTAGAAAAAGATATGAAATATAGTTTAAATATGTAATCTGAATATCCAAAGCATATCCATTGTAATAAAAATCGGATAGTTAAGGATAATGATCAAATTAGATGACTAAAAGTCATTACAGATATATAATAGTTTTTATTATTTACATCTATTTAGTTTTTATCTGCCAATTTTTTTGAGGACACAAAGGGTCGTCCAATAACCTTGCTAAAAAGGACAAACCTAACATGTACTCATTTTAAAGACAATACATTCTTTGGAACAACTTCTAATATGACTCTCCATTTAAAATTATGCTCATATAACTTTCTTATAAACTTTTTTTTTTTAAATTTTAAATCAAAATGTGGCAAAATACATAATTTCCCTTAATAAAAACCTAAAACTACAACTCAACCTCTTATATTCACCCCCAAACCCAACTTAAATGGATATATACATTATATTTTATTTTATTTATTCTCCTCCTCTTCTTTTTCTTTTACATTCTTTGTATGAGGTTCCTCTTTTGTATGATTTAGTTAGAGTTTTAAAAAACTTTCGATTTCAGAAGTTTTCAGATCGATTTTTGTTATGTTTACATCATATATCTTTGTTTTGAAGAATTATGTTCATGAGTGAAACAATTTTGAAAGAATTTCAGTTAAAAAAAATTTTGTTTTGGATTTTCAATCTTAATTTTCTATGTTGTTTGTGGCGGAGAGATGCCACATCGTACGCAAAATTTAACATTCTCTGTTATTGATTTGTTGAAGCTAAACTTCATATTTCTTGGTTTATCGCGAACAAAAAGGAATTTTTGGGTTAACTAGGATAACTACGTTAATTTAGTTTAACTAGGTTTAACTTGGTGTGACTATATTTAAAGAGTTTAACTAGGTGTAACTAGGAATTCTACGTTAACTAGGTTTAACTAGATTTAACTTGGTGTAACTATGTTTAAAGGGTTTAACTAAGTGTAACTAGAATAACTGCGTTAATTGGGTTTAATAGGACTGGAAAATTATCAAATAAACTCTGTTTTTTTGTAGCTTCGTGAGCCAATGCAATCGTTTTCTTTTTTATTTCCACCAGACCAGTTCAAGAATTATCCGAAGATCCAAACACGGTACCATCTCAAGGATGTCGTGGACTTTATTAAAGGTCTAAGGAGAACCGAATTAAAGTGGTTTCAAGAGTATCCGCAGTCCAAGAATTTTTTTTCACATGCCTTTGAAAAAGAACCATAGGATTTTGGGACTATGGACACTAATAGTACGAATAGCAAAGGCGGAAACGCAACACGAACTATGGTTTGTGGTAAACGGCGTCCTAATTCGGTACAGAGAGCATACACAGACTGATATCGGGGTAAGACTGTCATCAATCCCCTCTAAATCATAAGGATGTAGGTAGTTTAAAGTTTGTGGAAGCATTTCGGAAAGAGACTACCGCTGTTGCGAATGATGGAGAAGAATTTGTTGCGACTATGGTGATGGTGGAGTCGGATGTGGATACGGAGGCTGAAGCATAAGTATAAGTAGGAAAAATTAAGTTTAACTAGCCAACAAACCTTCCACGTACGCCGCCAAATGAGTATAACCAGGGGGAATTAGGTTTAACTCGTCGGGTATTCGTACATAATTATGCCAAAGAATTCAGTTATTCTTCATCGATAATTTTTTTTTTGTTGTTTCATGAATTTTAAATTTTATTTTTACTAAAAAGTTGTTTTTAAAAAAAAAACAAACACGCGTAAAATTGGTAAATAATTGATAGTTTATGTACTAAATTTTTTTAATAAATTTCTTTAAAATTTATTCGAATAATTTATCAAATTTTGGAGTTTCAAATAGTAAATATAACTATATAGATAATAATAAATTTATATTTTTTCAATTTATGAAAAACTGTAATTTTAAAAAAAAGTTGTTAAAATTTTAAAATAAAAACATTTTCCAAACAAATTTCTTATTTTTGAAAAATTTTAACTTATTTTGAAAATTTTAAAAATTTTAAATGTTACAGATTTCTTGTATTTTTAATTTTTAACAATTTTTTAATATTTTTAAAATTATATTTTTTACTGAAATATTTTTTATTTTCTGAAATTTTCTTGAATATTTTTTATTGAAATATTTATTATGTTCTGAAATTTTCTTGATTCAAAGAAAATTGTAATTAATTTATATTTAATATTTTAAATTTTTTTTTAATTTAGGCCATTAATGTATATTAATTTTGATATTTTAGTTTTTTATTTTAATTTTTAGTATTTATAATTTTAAATTTTACAAAATCTTCATTGAAGTTTTTATTTTTGTTAATATTGTTATTTACATTTATAATAACATATTTTAACACTCTGCTACAAACTTAAAAATTCAATTTTTATTAGAATTTTGGGTTTTGACAATATTTTTAAGTTTTCTATTTGATTCATTGAATATGTTTTATTTTATTTAATATTTATGTTAAGATTGCTAAAGTAAATACATATAATATAATTTATAGTTTTTTAAATATGTTTAATAATTTTTGTTTTCAATAAGTTTACTATTACATTAGTTTGTATTTATTAAATATTTATTTTAAATGTTAATTTCATTTTTGTATATTATATGTTTAGGATGTTTTGAAAAGATTTATGTTTTAAGACTGAGTTTAACTGGGAACAATTAAATTTAATTAGATATATAATAAATATTAAGTGCGCCGTCGAAATAGAATAACTAGGTTTAACTTGCCGACAAAACTCACAAGTGCGCCGCAAAAATAGAATAACTAGTTATAACTTGCCGACAAAACTGACAAGTGCGCCGCCAGAAAAGAATAATTATGTTTAACTATTCAATTATTATAACATAATTGTCCTAGTTATCCAATTATTCTTTTTTCTACATAGTATGACTTTTGACCAAAAACAATAAAACTAGTTAAACCGTAATTTCAATTTAAGTTTTTTACATAAACCACATTGAATATACAATCACAGTATATTTAACATGTTTTTGTATAAAAATATTTCCAAAAATGTATTAGTTACAACAATTAGGTAATTCAAGCGCCTAATTTTTAAAACAATGCCTAGTGTAAGGTATTATATGCAAAAGTTGAAATTGGTAGAAATAATTTCACAAAAAATTATTACATAATTCCAAAATGATTAATACATCAAAAATTTGATGTAGACTCCTCTCATATCGTAAGCAAATCATAAATAATGANTATCGTAAGCAAATCACAAATAATGATTACATATATATTTTTTCATTTTTTCATAATCTTTTTATTTTTGACATAATTGTCATTGCTTTTGCAAAAAAAAAAAACACAAATTACAAGCATTACTAATTAAACTTAGTTATTACAGTTGTAAAAATTAAAAAGCATAAAAAGCCCCTGATTTTTTCAAAAAGCATAAATTACAACAATTACTACTAGTTAAACATAGTTATCCCTAGTTATCACTAGTTCCAACATTATTACTTGTGAAAAAACGTCCAAGTACAAGTTGGTATTATGTTAGTCTTTTGATTTTGTCTTCACTTAGTATAAGAAGTTAAAGGATAAATAACAAATCAAAAACATACACTCATAACCAAAACACGAACTTCATATTACATCATTTCATAAGAAATCTCATTTTTTAACTTGTTAAAAAAAAACATAATAGAAACACCAAACACAGCTACAACCAAGCCCCAAACATCATCATGTAGAAAACCTACCACATATCAAAGCCAATGAACCGACCAACACAACAACAAACCCAAACTTCTGCAACCTAGCATATGAGTATTCACTGCCTACGGACTGATGGTGAAATGCAATCTTCACCTTCTGCTTCAATTCATCCTCTAACTTCTCCAACTCTTTCTTCTGAACCTCTACTTTTTTCTTGATTTCTTGTTGCAACACTTCAAAATCTTCTGCAAGTCTTGCATAATTTGCATTACACTGTCTAATCTCTTCAAGTAAAGTTTCATCACCCCATTTGAATATGTGAGACTCGGTTTTTCTCTGCAAACAAACAAGATTATGTGAGACTCGATTTTTTTCTGCAAACAAACAAGATTATAATCTATGCAAAGTGCAATTACCTTAGACCTATGCAACTACAAAAATTGACTCTTATAATCTCTGCAAAGTGCAAACCTACTCGGTCTTACCTCATGCCCAACCTCGCATCGATAGAATCTCCGGTATAGGTGTTTGTCTTGGACGTTAGCGTAATAACTCTGTCTCCACACAAACATTTTGTTGGCACACCGAGCACACGATTGCGTGTGGAGAGGTGGCTCGAGGACGACGGACAATTGCTCATCCTTCAATTCGTTTTGAGTTAACCTAGTAAATATAGTTAAATCTAGTTATCCCCAGTTAAACCAGTAACGTACTTAAACCCACTTATCTCAAGTTAAACCAATAAACGTAGTTAAACCCAGTTATGCCAAGTTATACTATTTCTCAAAATTGTTCTTCATCACCATTCATATCGATTTCCACATATGAAACCACAAAATTATGGGTTAATACCCTATTAGACTAACACAACATGTAATTTCAGCCATAGGTATCTAAGATTCGGAATTAAAATCTCTAAAACTAAACTCAATCACTATTTTAAATCCCTAACCCAAAATTAAAGAATGAAGAAGAAGAAAAAGAAAGTATACAGATGAGCAGAAGAGAAGTTTTGAGCATAAGAGAAGAATCCGAGTTGCTTGAGTAAAGAAGAAGATAGAGAAGAAGGCGATTTTGGTGGGGAATGGTGGATGGATCGCGAAGAAGGCGATGGGTTTGATTTTCTTTTTTTTTCTTTTCTGTTTAAATAACAATAAGGGAAAAATCGTCTTATCATTTTTTCATTAAAGAAATGGGACACACAAGATCATTTTCTCAATTGCAAATTCTTTTTTTGTCCAATGGGACACAAGAGTTGATCCTCCCATTCTTTTATATATAGGAAAAAACAAAGTAAGCAACATTAATCTAAGAAATTGTAGAATATATAATTAGTGATTGTCCTTGGATAATAAAGGCTAAACAATTTTTTCCATCTAGAGAATAATTACAAAAGAAACATACACATCAAAACATATAGAGGCGGCGACAAACCAAAAAAGTCTCAGAGAAAACAAACAACATAACACAAGACGAGAAATACAAAAAAGTGAAAACTCCACAACATGCGCGAGCTGACACAGCAAGCGGAATCCAATCAAAGAGGATCGAACGACGACCACAACTAGAAGAGGACCTAGCAAGAAGGAGCAGGTGCAATTGAGCACACGAATAAAGACAGAATCTGATCCTGGAAGAAAAGGACGGCGCATCTCTTAGAGCACCTAACCACCAGGGATGACTAAGATTGAACTCGAGAATGTCACAGCAACCGAAATCAAAAGGGCGAATGATGACCCAAACAAAATCCTTGATCCAAAAACCGAAAAGAAGAAATCGAAACAAAGATCGAGAACCACACAACCGAGAGAACCCGACACCAAACCGGAGGAACAAAGCGTCGTGGCAAAGGAGAGATGAGAGGAGCAGAGCTGGCAGAAAAATCTTGGTGAACACCATAGGCTATTTGTCCCAGTCATTCTCCTGAAACAACAAACACTTTGGCACCGAAACCAAATCGGAGAGGAAATAACGCCAAGATCTTAAGCAGACTAAGAAAAACAATGATGCAAAACCCCCCAAAAAAATTGATACCAACACGAAAACCATCTAAAACCAGAAACATCTAACAACAAAACGGCCTAAAACTCCACTGCTGCAGAGCAAACCAAGGCCACAGATGATGCATAGCAACACCAAAAGCAAATCCGACCAACCCAAGCCCTAAAACTTTGACTGAACCCCCTACCCCTTGCAGACTAACCAAACCGACCAAAGCTCGACAACGGCAGCGAAGGATCGAAATCATAAGCTTCGAAAAGACGAGAAAGGTTACTTGCTCAGAACCAAAGAACGAGCTTGACAAGGAAGCGACAGCGGAGGAGCGACATAGACTCCAGCGAAAAGACAACCACCAGCGCAGACAGAAAAAAACGGTAACGGAAAGAAAACGGAGACTAACGATAGCGGACAAAACCTACAAACAAGAAGGAAAAGGAACCAAAGACAAAGATCGGTGATGACACCGGCAAAGTTCAAAGCTGTCGCCACTATTAGAGTGTATACACAATGTATTAACAATTTGTTAGGAAATTGGTTCGACTGGTTAAATTAGTTTGGTTAGTTGGGAGTTAGTTAATAGCTTACTCTGTTTATATATACTTTGTAATTGATTCATTCACAAGCTAATGAGAAGGTTTTTTACAATCTACAACAATTCTAATATGGTATCAGATGTATAACAATTCTCTCAACAATCTTTCTATTCGAACTCGATTTTCCTTTCTCTTTCTCATCAATTTTTCTGAGAAAATTTATGTTTCTTCTTCTTTTAACCTTTGTTCTTCAAGATTGTCTCTGTTCTTCTTGCACAAATTCCATTTCAGCTTGTAGTGATCAACTTTCTCAGCTCAAATCATGCCGAAGAAAGGATCCAAGCTCATGAATCGCACAAATTCAGAATCAGAAGATGATAATCAACATTCAGGAACCAAGATCAATTCAAAATCATAGGAAACAAAGATTTCACCAGATTTTCAGATCATAGGTTCTGCTTCTATTGATAATCATCATAATTCATTCTATCTTCAATCCGGAGATCATCCCGGTATGTCAATTATTTCTGAAACTCTTACTGGTGACAATTACAATTCATAGATAGTCACTATGAGAATCAGTTTAGAAGCAAAGAACAAAATCAGCTTTGTTGATGGATATCTTCCTCGACCTCTAGAAGATGATCCTTTATCCAAAATCTGGATCAGATGTAACAATATGGTAAAGCTTGGATTCTTAATGTAATTTCAAAACAAATATATGCCAGCATTCTCTATATCTCATATGCTGCAGGAATTTGGGATGATCTACATAAGCGCTTTTATAAGAGCAATCTACCACAAATTTACAATCTTGATAAAGAAATCTCATCACTTCGTCAAGGAACAATGTCTTTATCAGACTATTATATCAAGAAGGTTACTCTTTGGGAAAAATTATCCCGCACAAAAGATCACATGGAATGTGGAGGATGTAGATGGTCTCAAGTAATGCGTCTTCTTGATGATTTAGAAACTACTCGTATCATACAGTTCCTAATGAGACTTAATGATGATTTCTCTAATGTTAGAGGTCAGATATTGAATATGAAGCCTATACCTTCTTTATCTGATATGTACAACATGTTAGAGTCTGATGAATCTCATAGACAAAAGATCATATCCAATCCTAATCCCTCCACCTTTCAAATCAAGACAAAATTCACAAAACCTGATGGAAACTTTCAGAAGCCTAGACCATTATGTACTCATTGTGGACTTCAAAGACATTTGATTGATAAATGTTATAAGATTCATGGTTATCCCCTTGGTTGAAAACCAAATGTATTAACAATATATACACAATGTATTAACAGTTTGTTAGGCAGCTGGTTCGATTGGTTAAGTTAATTTGGTTAGTTGGAAGTTAGTTAATAGCTTACTCTATTTTCACTCTGTTTATATATACTTTGTAATTGATTCATTCACAAGTTAATGAGAATGTGTTTTACAACAATTTTAATAGCTGCTAAAACTGAAATTTAAGATTTCTCGGATAAGAAATTTCAGAGAAAAAAGAGAAAATTTTGAATAGACGATTTTTTCGTTCAAAGGTTAAACAGTATATAAAATTTATATTCTTAAAGAACCAAAATAAAAATTTGTTCTTTATAAAAAAAAATTTGTTAAAAGAGCGGAAAAGTATTTGATCCTTAATTCGACAAAGATAAAACAAAATGTGCCGCTCAGATATAATCATCACGCGTCTGTTAATAAATTCGAAAAGTCAACGCTGAACATGTATGACCAGTTAAGTAAACAGTCAACAACAAACGACAAACACATCCGACGATCAGAAATTTTTCACATTATTTACAAACGGTTATGATCACTCTATATAAGTAAACTTCATTAATGTATGACAATGGAGTCTTTTTTATTTAAATTAAACATTAATTGAAGATGATGACAAAGAAGCGATCAATTCTAGCTTTTGACCTAAGATTAAAAAAAACTTACCATAAATATTCTGATAATTTATGACCCTCTTTCTTATTCGGTTTTACTTTTTTTTTAACTAAAAACATTAGTATAATTAGCAAAATCTTAGTATAAAAAAGCCTTTTGAAGTATTTCTTTAGTTTCTTTTTCTCTTTTGTTTATGATTAATAAATTAAATAAAAGCATAATTTGATTTTTCTCTTCTTACCTTACACTATTCATTTTGTCTAAAGATCCGTTATCAGAAGCTGAAAGTTACCGACAAGTAACTTGTGAGATCGAAATTCTTGTCTGTGAGGACCTTCTTATTCCAAACTTCGTCTCCGAGTCTTCTCAGATTTTCCCAGAAAATTTGCTGTTACTTCGTCTCACTTACCAGGACAAATTAAAATATCTCTACCCACCTCGTGGATCTGTGAAGTTTGTTGAAGAAATCAAATGTTAGGATAAAAAGGAGAATAAGCAAAATTTCTCACTCTTTATCCGAGTAAACACTCCAGATTCCGAACTTTGACTCAGAAAACTTTCAGATTTTCTCGGGAAAAAAGTTGTTTTTTCCACAAATGGATTCTTGAAGAACCTTGAAGGTGAATTGAAGAGATGGTTCGGAGAATAAAGAGGAAAAGTCTAATAAACATCGAAGCCGCAAGAGAATTTATCAATCATCTAGTTGCTGAAAGACATTCGTTGTTGTTATTAGTTCCACTGGTTCTAGCTTTCTGGGCAATAGAGAGATGGGTCTTCGCTTTCTCCAATTGGGTTCCTCTTGTTGTTGCAGTTTGGGCTTCTCTTCAGGTAATTTATTCCATTAGCTTTCTGGATATGGATTCAAGCTTTAAATTGATGAAGTCATGGATACTATAGAATACTCAGATCAAGTTTGAAGCTTTATGCTTTTTTGTCTATACCTAACTTTTACAAAACTTTCCATATACAGACTTAGTTATGCTAAAATGGAAGAGTTAAATCTTTTTAGTATCTGAAATTGAAGTTTTGTCTTATGTAATTAATTTGTAAGTTATGTGAATTTGTGCAGTATGGAAGTTACCAAAGGGCAATACTTGCTGAAGATCTAACCAAAAAGTGGAAGCAAAACGTGTTCAATGCATCTGTGAGAATTTTTGTTACCTAGTTTATGGTTTTTTTTTAGTTTATTTGGAAAATTTTGTTATGTTACTCGATGTTTTATGAATACCTCGTTGGTTTTTATTTATTTATTTCCAGACGATAACTCCATTGGAACATTGCCAATGGGTGAACAAGCTACTGTCTGAAATTTGGCTTAACCACTTGAACAAGAAGCTCTCTCTTAGATTTGGTTCTATGGTAGAGGTAAGATTCATTCTTAGTTATGTTTGCTCTTTCTACAAATTTAGCTTCCTTGTCAAACATTAACATTTGATCTGTTTTATCTAAAACATAGAAACGATTGAGGCAACGAAGATCAAGACTAATAGTAAGCACTCTTTCCCTTTTCCTTTAAAAGACTCTGGACTCAGACTCGGTGATGCTAAATTTGTATCGGTTTTCGGTAGGAAAATATACAATTATTGGAGTTTTCTCTTGGATCCTGTTCTCCTTTGTTAGGACTCCATGGAATTTCATGGTCACAATCAGGGGAACAGGTTTGTTTTATTACTTAAGTTTTCTTAAACTGCAAATACTTAAAGACATGGTTGGGTTTTGATTATATATTTTGTTTTCTTCCTAGAAAATCATGCGGTTGGATTTCAATTGGGATACAACGGATCTAAGTATTTTGTTGCAAGCTAAGTTGTCTAAACCGTTTAATCGGACAGCACGAATCGTTGTCAACAGTCTTTGTATCAAAGGCGATGTAAGTGAAATTAATCGTTTGCATAAACCTGTAAAATGTAGACTTTTTGTTCGAAATTTGTGAGTTTCTTTGCATTTTATTTTGCAGATTCTGATCAGACCAACTCTTGAAGGAAAAGCATTGCTCTATTCCTTTGTATCGAACCCTGAAGTTAGAATCGGGGTTGCTTTCGGTGGTGGTGGTGGCCAATCTCTTCCTGCGACAGAGCTTCCCGGTGTTTCCTCCTGGCTGGTTAGTTTTGTTTACCGCCAAAACACCGACAGTTACAAAGGGAAAAACTGTTAAATTCTCTCCATGTTTCAGGTCAAGATCTTAACAGAAACATTGAACAAGAAGATGGTAGAGCCACGTCGAGGATGTTTCTCTTTACCAGCAAATGATCTTCATAAAATGGCCGTTGGAGGAATCATATATGTAACTGTGGTCTCCGGTAGCAATCTTCACCGCAGCGTTCTTCGTGGAAGCCCCTCTAGAAGTTCTAACATTGGAGATGTTAGCAATGGAAGCAGCAGCAGCAGTAGAGACAAACCTGTTCAGACATTTGTAGAGGTTGAACTCGAACAGCTTTCTCGAAGAACCGAGATGAGATCAGGATCAAATCCAGAGTATCAGTCGACGTTTAATATGATACTACACGACAATACAGGGACACTTAAATTTAATCTATATGAGAACAATCCTGGAAGTGTCAGATACGACAGTCTTGCTAGCTGTGAAGTTAAGGTAATTAACCAATAATCACACTCTTAAGTATCTTCCGGTTTGTTTCTGTTACGATCGGTTTGATGATTTTGTCTCTTGGCGTGTATACAGATGAAATATGTAAATGATGATTCAACAATGTTTTGGGCTGTTGGATTGGAGAACAGTGTGATTGCGAAACACGCTGAATTCTGCGGTCAAGAAATCGAAATGGTTGTTCCCTTTGAAGGAGTTAGCTCCGGCGAGGTACTTAAAACAATACAATCTCCTCTTGTCTATGTTTCATTCCCTAATTTATGTATCTTTTGTTAATTTTAGTTGACGGTCCGGCTACTTTTAAAAGAATGGCATTTCTCCGATGGCTCACATAGTTTGAACAGCGTTCATTCGAGTTCATTACACTCACTCGATGCCTCGTCTAGCTTATTCTCAAAAACCGGCAGGAAAATAATCGTCACTGTTTTAGCCGGAAAAAATCTTATTTCAAAAGACAAGACTGGAAAATGTGACGCCTCTGTGAAGTTACAGTATGGGAAAGTAAGTAATCTCTGGCATAATATTTTGCTTGAAAAAGTGAGCAAATCATCTATAATATGAATCTTGTATATAGACTATACAGAAGACAAAAACGGTGAATGCTGCGGAGAGTATGTGGGACCAGAAATTTGAGTTTGAGGAGTTAACAGGAGAAGAATATCTAAAGGTGAAATGCTATAGAGAAGAGATGCTTGGCACAGACAACATCGGTACGGCTACATTAAGTCTTCAAGGAATCAGTAACAGTGAAATGCATCTATGGGTGCCTCTTGAAGAAGTTAGTTCTGGAGAAATAGAGCTTTTGATCGAAGCTGTTGATCCCGAGTACAGCGAAGTAAGTGTTATTAAGTTTCATATCACTCTTTTTCTTTGTTTGTCCTCGTTGATGTTTAGTTTTATCTTGTTGGTTTAATCACAGGCTGATTCGAGTAAAGGCTTGATTGAATTGGTTCTTGTTGAAGCGCGAGATCTTGTTGCTGCTGATCTTAGAGGAACCAGTGACCCTTATGTTAGGGTGCAATATGGAGAGAAGAAACAGAGGACAAAGGTATTAAAGAAACTGTTATCGTGGACTTAAAAGACATTAAACTGACAGTTGTTTTGATGGTTTTTAGGTGATTTATAAAACATTGCATCCGAAATGGAACCAGACAATGGAGTTCCCAGATGATGGGAGCTCTTTAGAGCTACATGTCAAAGACCATAACACTTTGCTACCTACTTCAAGTATTGGTAGCTGTGTCGTAGAGTACCAGCGGTTAAAGCCAAACGAGACTGCTCACAAATGGATACCTCTCCAAGGTGTGACACGCGGTGAGATCCATGTTAGAGTCACAAGGAAAGTCACAGAGACTCAGAGACGTGCTAGTGTGGATTCTGGTTCACCGTTTAACAAAGCTTTGCTGCTGTCAAACCAGATGAAACAAGTGATGATAAAGTTTCAGAATTTGATTGACGATGGAGATCTTGAAGGTCTTGGTGAAGCTTTAGGAGAGCTGGAGAGTTTGGAGGATGAACAAGAAGAGTATTTAGTACAGCTTCAGACAGAGCAAATGTTGCTTATAAACAAGATCAAAGACCTTGGTAAGGAGATTCTTAACTCCTCACCGGTTCAAGCACCGTCTCATTCGCCTTCAAGATCTGGGTCTGGTTCAGGGACAGGATCCTATAGCCGGAGATTAATGTAGTTGCTTGACCATCTATTGTGTGTATATATATAGATTGGAAGGGCATTTGACGAAAAATGTTCAAAGATAATTGAGCCCCTGTTACACAAGATTAAGAGAGAATAATCTGTAAGTTTCTTTTTAGTTCCATTGTTATTCAAACAAAATCAGTTGTAATTGTTTGTAAAATTGTCATCTTGTGACTAGTCTGAGAAATCACTTACAGAATTAAAGAAGCAGAATGTTTTTGCACCTCATGTTTCTCTAGTTTGTGTTTAGTTCATCACAGTGAGATCTTGTTTTACTAAAATCTAAGATTCCTAACAAGGAAACCAAATCGATTGAAGTGCTTGTTCAGAATAGTAACCAATGACCATTGATAGATTACTTATAAACCGGACTAAACCATAATTTTCCATCATCCATACATTACAAGCATGTTTGTTCGAAGGAGTAACCGGTTATCTCCAACAGATGATGAATAAACCGAACTAATTTTTCCATCATACATTAAGGATCAAATAAAATGGCTCTACGGCTCTAACTACTGACTGAATCTGGTGGCTACAGAAAAGGGAGAGAACTGATGGCCTATGCAGAACCAGCGGGGACACTTGCTGCATTGGAGCTAGGCTGGACCAAAGTGGCTGGTGCGGCACTCAAGTTTGGATCTTTCGGCTCTGGTGGAACAACAGGAACTGAGGCGCCAGATTGTGAAAAAGGAGTTTTTGCAGCCGCATCTGGAGTCTGGAGTTGGTTTGAGTTAGCAAAGTCGTTGGCAGAGCTGTGAAGTTGCTGTAGCCTGTAATCTGTCTCGGGCCGCCGACAAATCTTTCTCAAGGGAACGATCTCCTGCTGGGATTACAAAAAAGAAATCCAAAATAGGTGAGTGAGGAGGGTTTGCTTCAGATTCCAAAACCATGAAGCCAAATGGAGCTGACAGGTAAAAAACTGTTAGAGACAGCGAGAGAGATGATCGTCCAACCTCGGACTGGTCGTGGCTGTAACGCACTAAGAACCTACAACGACAACCTCTGACATCATGTCTTCTCCTTTGTGCATCAAGAACAATGGCATCAAAGTAAAGTGCTTGATCTTTGCCTTCCTGAAGATGTTATAGAATGAAAAATATATTCCACCGGGGATAAAATCGAAACTAGATCATAACATCCATCATGAATAGTTAAAAGAGAAGGAAATTCTAAAACCTGGAAACAAAGTACAAGATCTCCAGAAAGAACTGCAACACATTCCGAGGCTTCACATGGGAGTGACCTTTGTCTTACATGCTTCTTGACATTTATCCATTCGTCTTCTTCTACTTCAAAACCTGCAAACCGAACCTGCACTTCCTGAAATACCCAACAGAAATATTTGTTCATTTGCTAAACAAAGAAGGGGAACAAAGAAGTCAAGTAGAAATTACGAATTACCGGATCACCAATCTCCAAGTTTCTATGAGCTAAGAAAGCTTGCACATCATACCTGTAATTAAACAAAAAGAGATACATATTACAGAAAAACACTTGAATGAAATAAAACTGAAGAAAAGTAAGCCGGCCAAAAGTAATGAAGAACCAATGCAAGGGAATCACCATGCACCATCCCTGGCAGATTTGGCTTCAAATTCCAAGTAAGTATTGTCTGAACCACTTCTCATGACGCCAGGCACTAACAGAAGTAGTAAGAAATTACAAAGATGGCATCCATACAATATACGCCATACTAATCTCGGCCAATAGATAAGAAACTAAAACTGATAGATCCAATGAAACATATTAAAATAAATAAGCTTCTAAACCTATTTGATTGCGGGTAGAATGTAAAGGCGCCTAAAATACCTGAAGGGGCAGGCGTTATGACGGGCAAATTTCCAGTCATATGAGTGGTTTTAGGACCGGCTAATGGTTGAAGCACATTTCTCGTCTGATTTGTTAGATCAACACTGCGCGGCATGGAAGTTACATTCAGCTTCCCAGGAGCTTTATTTCCCCTTGCTCTTAGAGCATATCTTCTATTTTGGAACCAGTTCCAAATCTGTGATGTATAAAAACATCCCCTTAAGACGCAATTCTAAAAGACACTGTCTAGACTAATCATAAGAAACATGAAAGAAAGGAAAAAAAACCCAGTACTTGCTTGAACTGCACAACAACTTTCCCCTTGCGCTCCACTGATTCACTGAGACAGCAAACAGATGCAACCACTTTTTAGATGATGAAACACACAAGAGTGTTTAAGAGCTACAACGAGAAGTATGTACCTAAACTTATCAGCAAGAGCTTCCAGAATATGTCGACCTGGCATTGCTGTATTATGCTGTAGCAAAATTGCTTCCATCTCCGTTACCTTATAGCAATGGAGATTAGTCAAAGAAAACAAGATCAAACCTCATCTAACAACTCAAAAAATCATCCTGAACAGAATTTTCTTAAACACAGAGAAACTACAACATAAATCGAATTACCTTAAACTCTCCAGCAAAATTTAAAGCAATTCTCTCAAACAACAAAGCAGTTACTTTATACATATCCGAAGCAAAATCTTCCCTTCTAATTAAAAAACTCATAATGCATTTCGATATACAAATTAGAAAACTTTCACAAGAGAAAAAATAATGATTTGATCGATTATAGCTCAGGATCTCTAAAAACCCTATCATGAAACCCGAGAAAGTGTCCCAACCCTTAAGTTTCAACTCGGGAAGCTTGTAATCTCTCAAGCAAAGATCACATTACAAAGAGAATATAATCAATATTAAATCACCTCAGGCATGTTAAATCGGAACGCCGGACCGCCATTACTGGGAGGTCGACCCATGCTAGGTTTGTGTCCTTCTTCTCACGAGAACATTCACGCAAAGACAACCTGAAGAAGAAAAAGGAAAGTGGCGGCAGAAACTACAATCGATTGGAGTTTTCTCACAAAATTTTCGAATTTCCGGTGAATTACGAACGAACGGTGACACAAGACCAACGAAACTGGGATTCTTTTTTTTTATAATCTTTTTACTTTAAAAACTAATAAAACGGGCTTTAAAAGGCCCATTAAATGGGCCCAATAATAGCACGAAAATAATCTTATCCACATAGTCAACTATTCTTTGACTTTTTATTCAGCTTATCCGACTGCGAAAGTGTTCCCTAAAGCTTTTTTTTTTTGGGAGGGTTCAATGGCTTTGGTTCCGTCTAATTTCACAGAAATGCCACTTAGAGGCTCTCTTCCTCTGACCTCGAGCTCTCGCTACTGTTCTTCCCCTTCGCTCCATGCTTTGCTCTTCTATTCATTGTCTACGAAACCTTCTCGTCACATTGTTCGGCCATTCTCTTCGCTCCGTACGAGCGAGCGTAGCAGCAACAACAGGAGCCACAACAACCGCCGATTGGATCAGCGGAATTCTAAGCCTACTCCTCCTTGGATTGACAAGTGGCCTCCGTCATCCGCCGGTGTCGGAGATCATGCCGGGAAGAAAGTTTCAGAGCACAACGGCGGAGCTAAAACTCGGTCGTCCGAGGAGGAAGCGGAAGCGAAACTCCGCTATTTGGAGAAGGATAAAGGACAAAGCGCGATTGAGAGGATTGTTCTTCGGCTACGGAACTTAGGATTAGCCTCGGACGATGAGGATGATGTGGATGATAACGAGGGAGACGGAATTGTTGGGGGAGATGTGAAGCCGGTGACTGGAGAAGAGAGATTGGGGGATTTGTTGAAGAGAGAATGGGTGAGACCTGATATGATGCTCGCTGAGGGAGAAGAGGAAAGTGAGGAAGATGATGATGTGTTACTTCCATGGGAGAAGAACGAGGTAGAGCAGGAGGCGGAGAGGATCGAAGGTGATGGAGGAGTGGCGGTGAAGAAGAGAAGAGCTAGAGCTCCATCACTGGCGGAGCTTACGGTTGAGGATTCTGAGCTACGGCGGCTGAGGAGGGACGGAATGTATCTGAGGGTAAGGATTAGTATACCAAAAGCTGGACTTACGCAGGCAGTGATGGAGAAGATTCATGATACGTGGAGGAAAGAAGAACTTGTGAGGCTCAAATTCCATGAAGTGCTTGCTCGTGACATGAGGACAGCCCATGAGATAGTTGAGGTCAGTTCCTTTGTACACTCATTAATCTCTTGAAGGTTGGCTACTGAAGTAGAGTTCAAAGTGATTTTTTCTCAAAGTAATCATAGCTTTGAGAAGATGTATGGCTTTTTTGGGGGAAAATTACAGAGGCTTGCATGACATTAGCTGAATTTGAGGTGTAAAACAAGAAGCTAGATAGCCCGAAGGAGAATAGTTTTCATGATCTACAGGGACAGCAATAATATCCTAAGCTCAACTGATAGTTCTTTTATTGAAAAAGTAGAAACTTAGTTAAAGACATTACCTTTCTTGGGAATAATAACGAAGTTGTCATTTAGGTGAATTTAAGTAACAAGAGACTGCAAGGGATGCATGTCTAAATTATAGGTTTATAGAAACTGATTGGATTTATTCTAATGGACAGCGTCGAACTGGTGGAATGGTGATATGGAGGGCAGGAAGTGTAATGGTAGTTTATCGTGGACGTGACTATCAAGGACCTTCTGTGATCTCTAATCAAATTACCAGACCTGAAGAAACCCTTTTTGTTCCAGATGTATCTTCTGCTGGCGGTGAAGCAATAAATGCTGCTAAAGATAAACAAAGTGAACCTCCGGAAATCAAAGATCCAATTGTCAGGAACCCGATTCGCAAGGAAAATATGACAGAAGAAGAAGCTGAATTTAACAGTCTATTAGACAGTTTAGGCCCACGTTTTCACGAATGGTGGGGCACTGGAGTGCTACCTGTGAATGCTGACTTACTACCTCCTACAATTCCTGGTTATAAAACACCCTTCAGGCTTCTTCCTACTGGGATGAGATCAAATTTGACCAATGCTGAAATGACAAATCTAAGGAAGATTGGTAAAACTCTCCCGTGTCATTTTGCTCTTGGTAAGATGCTTTCTAATTCCTACTTGAATTTGAGGGTTCTCTTTTAGTATGCTAAGTTTTACACTTGACTATGCACTTTACAGGTAGGAACAGAAATCACCAAGGATTGGCAGCTGCTATACTGAAGCTTTGGGAGAAAAGTCTGATTGTAAAGATTGCTGTGAAGCGAGGTATCCAGAATACAAATAACAAACTGATGGCGGATGAGATAAAGGTCTCTCTTTCTATTCTTCTCTAATGCTAAATGTTAGGGAAAAGTTACTGTTGAGATAAAATAGCTACAATCTCACAAATTTATAGAAGTCGCGGAACATAGCAGAGTAGTATCTGTCATTACCCTAAGCCCAATATTCCTGAGTATACTTATATTGAAATCTATTTCTTGTATAATCTCACAAACAGAAGGCTAAGTTTCATTTATTTCTTGTATTTTTGCTATAGGCATTGACAGGCGGTGTCTTGCTGCTCAGAAACAAGTATTACATTGTAATTTACCGTGGGAAGGACTTCCTCCCTTCAAGTGTAGCAGCTACTTTGGCAGAAAGGCAAGAATTAACAAAAGAGATTCAAGATGTCGAAGAGAGGGTAAGAAGTCGAGACATTGAGGCTGCTCAGCCTGTTGGAGACAAAGTACCAGCGGAAGCTGGCAGTCTGGCCGAGTTTTATGAGGCTCAAGCCCGATGGGGGAAAGAGATAACTCCAGACCATCGAGAAAAGATGATTGAAGAAGCTTCAAGGGTTGCAAGTGCCAGAGTTGTTAAACGAATCCAACACAAACTAAACCTTGTAAGTAAACACTTTATTCTGATCATTAATAGGTAACTTGAACTCTACTGTGAAATATATGGTGGATAATGTCATAGTAGTCATTTTACTGTATTTAACTTCTCTGTTGGTTTGTGACAGGCCCAATCGAAATTTCATAGAGCAGAGAAACTGTTGTCCAAGATAGAAGCTTCTATGATCCCGAATGGACCTGATTATGATCAAGAGGTCATCTCTGAGGAAGAAAGAATAATGTTCCGGAAAGTGGGATTGAAAATGAAGTCATATCTACCCTTAGGTAAGTCCTGTTATATTAATGGTTGTAAACCTATAATAGAATGGAACAAATGTCTCCTTGTTATACGAATTAACTGTTTTCTTTTTATGGACCTAACTAATAGGTATCCGTGGCGTTTTCGATGGAGTCATTGAGAATATGCATCTGCATTGGAAGCACAGAGAACTGGTGAAGCTTATATCAAAACAGAAGAGTCTTGCGTTTGTTGAGGACACAGCTAGGTTACTAGAATACGAGAGTGGTGGAGTTCTTGTGGCAATAGAAAAAGTTCCTAAAGGATTTGCACTTATTTATTACCGTGGAAAGAATTACCAGAGACCCATTAGTTTGAGACCAAGAAATCTTCTCACAAAAGCAAAAGCATTGAAACGTTCTGTTGCAATGCAACGCCATGAGGTTTCGAAATTTTCCACACAAATTGCATTCTATATTCATAAGTTATATTGCAGCTTGTTTATGGAAACTTCTCTATGTCGACTATTGCAGGCACTTAGTCAGCATATAACTGAACTAGAGAAAACGATAGAGCAAATGCAAAACGAACTTGTAAGTGGTCGCTTCTTCAACTGGAGACTTCCAATTTAATACACTTTTAAGATCTCTTTACTTTCGTAAAGCGTACTTGTTCACTTGATGAACTACCTGCTGTTGGTTGTTGCAGACTGCAAAAAACCCTTCATACAGTGAATCCGAATGGGAGAATGATGATGATGATGAGGAGGAGGATGATGATGCGGAAGATATAGAAAGTGATGATTGGGATGAAGCTGATGGTGAAACTGCAATTTCTGGTTTACAAGAAGATGATTACAAATAATCACGTTAACTTGTGCATAATCATATCACAGGAGGTTGTAGCTGACAATGAAGAGCATGTCCAAGTTGTGAAACAGAAATGATTCGTCATTGATGGGAAGGACGCAAAGTTTACTCATCATCAACTTTTCTTAAGTAACAAATAGCAGCTTAGTCTTGTGGCAGAGAGATCCTCCTAGAATCATGAAGTTTTTGAACTAAACCAAGGCATCGAATTATTTTTTTATACAAAAACTCTATGTTATGTCAATGTAATCTCACTATTTGATAATGTATTTTAAAATTGTATATCGATCTATTTTGTCATCTACTCGTCGAACAATTTTGACCTCCGCTGATGTATACTCATAAATAAATTAATAAACTTCGAACCTTCTTTGAATCTATTTGGATTAAGATTGAACATTTAAAAGTAAACATATTTTTCTTTTCTTTGTCATCATTAAAAAATACAAAATCCCTTCTATAACAAATAGTATAATGCAGAATTTCACAACTATATAAGCGAACTTTTATTTTAACTATTTATCCAATGCCACTTTTTCATAATATATGATATGATTCAATCGGGTAACTACACAATTTTTTTTTAAAAAAATTGAATCAAACTAATGAAATAAACAAACTTCTATGGTGGATTTAGTGGAGTAAATCGAAATAATTTAAGTTTTTGACGTCTGTATATTTATTTATTATTTTCTATTAAATTTGATAATATTAAATTGTTTGCTATTATATGTTTAATTTTTTTATTAATATATTTTAAGGTATATATATATATACTTTTAATCAAATATAATAAATGCTTATAAGAATGAATTATTCGAATCATTATTTATTTGTTTCAATACATTTTTAAATGATATTGACACTTTTAAAAAATTAAATTTCAAAATATATTGTTAAAATCTTGGCCAATACTTTTTTCTTTTTTTTTTCTCGGAGAACAAAATAACAATGAAGTATCAAAAATACATGTACAACATAAAAATGAAAAACCACATTTACAATCTCAAGTATAGGACATTTGTATTTCTCAATAGATGCATGAATGAAACCAGACGGGTTTTTCCAAGGTTAGGTAAAAATAAAATAAACTATTTTTTAGATACTATTGGCAATGTTTCGAGCAATGAAATTTGCTTTACGTGATAATGCAAAAAAGAGACAAAATTTGAAAGAGGCATCTACGATTGAGATATTTTGAAGTAAAATCCTATAACTTGACCAGTTGGATAAATGGTTTATTGCTTTAACTATCATGAAATGTGAGAAGGCAACCTCGGACATTAGTCTTTGGATGTTGGCCAGCATCTCCTTGTGATAAATGCAGAGAGAAAGACGGAGCTTCTATGTCTTCGAGGTGTGTTGCGACATTGGCAGGGCATGGAGTATTAGAACCTGCTGAAACATTTATAAAGAAAATACAAATCTGTCAAACCATTTAGGAAATGATGATTGTTTGACCTGTTGGTTGAGTGTAACTATCTCCTGTAGGAACATTTTCTTTCCTTATTAGTGACCTTAGATTATCCCATCTTGAGGATCCATCCATTTCTTCAACAACGACGTTCTCAAAGCTTGTCTCTGGAAGGTTCTCGTGAACGATAGAACGAATGTTATCGTCAGCCTCATCATCTGATACCAATATGTTGCCGCCTCTGCGCTCGACGGAGTCAGAAGCATTTCCTTCTTCATCTGAAAACAAAAGTCTGTTAGTATTGGAGTGCATAAAACTGCAGGGCAAATAGGGGATGCAATAATATGCCTTTTATACCCGTGACATGGTTCTGTCCGAGAGGATGATCATCTCCTTGTTTCTGAGTGACATAATCGGCTTTCAAATCAGTTAACAACTTCTCAATCCTTCTGTCAATATGGATGATGATACTTCTGGTGTATCCTTCAAAAAGTGGTATGTTTTGCTCTTGAATGAGTTCGGCAACCTTACAGACAAATATGTTCTCATCGAAAGGCGCAACTGGTTTATCATGTGAAGAGGGTTTTGGACGGGATGGTCTCTCATCTGGTCCTTGTTCACGGTCATCAACATCATCACTCTTGCTACCTGACTCATCGTTCTCTCTTTGCGCTTGACGTTGCATTTCTTGTGCTTTAATGACATCAACAACACGCAAACCACCAATCCAAGAATTGATTTCAAAAGGGAAATCTTTTTCTATTAAAGTTAGAAGGTAGTCAACAGACGCATCATGTTTGTCATCATCGAGTTCAGTTTCCTCTACTAACTCTGTTGCGTCTTTACTGAGCAATGAAACCACATCAACCTGTGTAATTATCATGTACAAGAATTAGAACATCATAGACTATTTGGATATATGGAGTACCGAGTTTATTATAGTAGACTGAATATTATAAGAACAAAAACTCACTTCACCAACAACATCCAACGACCTGAATGTTTTGTTCTTTAAGTGGAGACTCATTTGACTTATAAAAGAAATTATCTCCTCAATAGATGCACCTCTTTTCACCATGGACTGCAATATAGAATTCTGAACAATCGGAGGACAACATGCGACTGTGACCAGGATCATGGCATGGGCAAAACCTTGTATAGAAGTGGTTGGTTGTGTGTAGCTGAAAGGATCTTTCGACTTTGTGCTCTCAACAATTAGATAGAAAGATTCCCTTCCCCATGGGTAGTTCATAAAATCTTCAAGGTCTAGCAGGTGGTGAACCCTCTCTTTAGTTATTTGCGTGTTGTTGGATATTGGGCAAAGTATGCCATCAACAAGAAGCAGTAGGGCTAGGCGAAGCCTTGTTAGTGGGTCCTTCTACTTGTTTCCCTCTAGCAGTTGTCGGTGTATCCATGAAGCACTGGGTTTCTTTTCACTGCCAAATAGCTTGAGCTAAACACTATCGAGACTTGTGCTTGCTTTACCCTTACCTTTTTTAGTTTTTGGAGGCGTAATTTCTTAGCATCTTCATTCTCGTGACCGCATTTCAATCCCGTAACAACGGAAAATTCTTGAATACCATAGCGTATAAGTTTCTCAGCAAAAACCCACCAAAGCTCGTTTTCTTTCTTTGTCACTAACTGCCTTGATAATAGGTAGTGTAGAAATACGAGGGAGAATTCGTGATTCTCCATTTGCAAAATCATCTTGAACTGTGAATTCATTTGGAAATCCAAATCTTGTGGATCTAATGCTTGCTTAATGTGCTAAACTGCCCGAAGATTGAAATACTTATTGACCCTAGCACTTCCCCCAGGCTCATGGTTTAATTCAAATAGGTAGGAAGGAAGTTCGTGGCCGGTTCCTTCTTCCATCTAGACACTGTAATGGTAATGGCGCAGGAAGTCAATACTCAGACTATTGCAACAAGTACTCAATATACTAAAAACAGAGAAAACTACTGATATGTGTACGTATTGGGGAAAGAACATAACAGTGACATAGTTTGTAAACACCATACCCTATAAATAAGATGAAAGAGAACCAAATTTGTTTATAGACGAATTTGCAGGCATGCAACTTATAGGAAGACAGGAGAATGTAACAAATTCGTATGCATTATAAGAATTGAACCGCTTCTGATAATATGTGAACAAATCCCCAATTGAAAAATCTTTGAGAATAAGCATTACGAAAGAAGACCAGTTTGTGCAGTGAAACAGTTAATGCCTAATTATCTATCCTTATCTCAAACAAATTTCGGGCAATATGAATCAGTTAACTAAAATTAACATAATAATAAAGTGAAATTTACCTTCCTTAACAAACCCTAATCTGAGGTCTGTGAACTGGATTGATGTTTGGAGGAATCTTGGGGACCCTTCACGGTGGTTACTATTCAATTTTCGTTCTCTGTGGTTAAGTGCTTTTAAAAAATTGAAATGAGGAACTCGGATTCACTTTGATTTAACTTGTAGCAGTTGAGAAATGTTAAGGAGGAAGTTATGGCTGACGGTTGAGTTTTCTCGGCGTCAATTATCAGGAAAGGATAAAGGTAGCCTAGTGAAATAGAGTAATTGTTTCAAATAGTAGGGGTTGTATCGATTATATTGTATAATGCTGATGGAAATAGAGAGAGGTATCATAGATTTAGGTGTTATTTTCTTAATAATAGGATATGTTTTGATTATCTGTTACAATTACCCATAATATAATGTAGGATTTCACAACTATATAAGTGAATTTTTATTTTAACTATTTACTCAATGCCACTTTTTCATAATATATGATATGATTCAATCGGGTAACTACACAATTTTATTTAAAAATTGAATCAAACTAATGGAATAAACAAACTTATGTGGTAGATTCAATGGAGTAAATCGAAAGAATTTAAGTTTTTGATGTCTGTATATTTATTTATTATTTTCTATTAAATTTGATACTATTAAATTGTTTCCTATTATATATTTAATTTCTTTATTAATATATTTTAAGGTATACATATATATATA
>OVBE01000724.1:0-14256 GCA_900406425.1 Iberis pinnata
TATTCTTAACTCGGTAACGTAATAAGGGCTGAGCTATTCGTACGTCTGGAATGTAACAAGGACTGAATTATCCTTAAGTCGGTAACTTGATAAGGGCAGGGATGAGTTGTAACTGAAATTTTTATGAAAATTTTTAAAAACCCTTTATTATTTGATAAACTTAAGAAATTATGACTGGCAAAACGTTAATCAGACCTTTATTCGTGTTCAGTTTAGTGACTTTTACAAGCAAACCATATCAGTTTGATCTCGGTGATGAAAATTTGTCGATATTAGAAGCGGTAATGCTTATCCGTATTACACAGGACTAATATCTGAGTTAATGTGTTTTAAAGACAAATAGTTAATGTGTTTTCTTGATATCTGAGTTATCTAAATACACAAGTAGTTTATGTTTATGTCTGTGTTATGTTTTAGATATCATTTGTATTAATAAAAAAGTAATGATTGTGCTGTAAATTTATCTCTCTCTTTAACCCATTTTACCTATATTTTCGAAAATTTCAATACTTAAAACTTAAATTTTCAATTTATTATAATACTCCATTAATTAATTATAGAAAGATGTGTTTCTGGGAAAAAGGTGTGATTGCGTATTTTTAGATAGAGAAAAGCAATAATTAAAAGAAAGTAATGAGGCGTGTAAAGATGTCTTATTACGTTACTCCATTAGAGCATCTCCAATACTTAAGCACCTTTGGAGAGTGCTTAAGCAATTTTTAAAAAAATTTAATGGATAAGAAAATATTGGTAAGATTTTTAATTTTGTTGCTTCCAATGGTTAAGATAATCGTGTGCTTAAAAAAAATTGTTTTTTTACATTTCAATTTATACACATTTAATTTTTGAAAATATTATATTTTATATATCACTAATAATTAAAGTTGAAACAAACATGAAATGCATATAAGTAAGAAAATAAACCGACATAGAACCAAAAACTTTGGGTATTTTCCGGTTCCTTTTACATGGAACCGAACCGATCTAGAACCTAACCGAATATTAGAAAAGTAGCAATTGGGTATTAGAATTTAGGATCCGAAGAACCAGAACCGAACCGAATACCCGAAATATCAATTTTTGGTTTTTTAGGTTTGGTNTTTTTTTTTTTTTTTTTTTTTTTTGAAGTTTGGCTTGTTCGGTTAATTTTCAGTTATTTCGGTTATTTTTGGTTTTTGGTTATTATCGATTTTTTCTTGGTTTTTTTTTTAAAAAAATAATAAACTGATTTATTATCGAACCGAGAACTCATAAATTTTCCTTCATGAAACCCGAACTCAGCCGTCCATAAAATAAAAAATAAACTCATCAATCAACGTTAATGAAACCTGAACTCAGCCGTCCATAAAACCAGTTCGATTATTATTAAATCCAGAACTCACTCGTATCACAAAAACATTTAAATCCATAAATCAGTTTTACATCCAACAAGTGTTCACATTATTCCCACTCTTATTACTTTACCGACGTCTCAGAAAAAATTTGAAGATGCTAGAATACGAAAAATCGTGACTCTTCAATTCACATTATTCCCACTCTTATTTATTTGTTTCTCTCTTTATTTGCTCACAACTTTTCAATCTCTCTCTTAAACAATAATCAGCTTAATGTCTCTCAGTCGTAACGTGCAAATGAGGCTATCATTAAAAATAACTTAGATGTATCATTTATTACTGCATAAGACAGTAAGAATAACCCAGCCGGTTGATAAACAATAAACTAGCTGTCTCATAAATCAGCCGTGTAAACATAACTCAGCCGTATAATATCGAGAAAATTTCTTAAATAATCGAACGAAAAGTTTCTTATAAATTTCCGGTTCATATTCAAACAGATGTTTATGAAATGCAAGTAATAATATAAAAAGGCTGAATTTTAAAAGCTCTCGTAATTTAAAAACCTTGGATCTCAAACCGGTCAATCAATCCCGAATCGAGATTCCAATTTACTACTTCAAAGGGTTGAGAAGCTTCACGGTAAAAATATGACAACACAAGAGCACCATAGTGGGTCATGCCAGTAACAAACAATCCATCTTGTTAGACAAGATATTCCAAAAGTGTTGGCAAAATACATATGTCTTGTCCACTCATGCTTGTGCTCGTTGTCCAAAATCAAATATTCGAAGGTTTCTCCAGTAGGTATCCAACAGGAAGACATAAAAGCCAGTCTATCCTTGTAATCGAGGATTATCGTTGCGTAAAGACTGAAGTCCATAGCAGCGGCTATATTGATGTACATAAAAGTTTATATCTCCAAATTAAAACCAATAACACAAAATAAGTGATGCGGAGAGAATATACAACCATCAAAATATATATACCCGCCAACACAGATTTTGTAATCGTCCGCAACTTGAAAGGGAAAAGAACATTGGACTGCTCTCCAAGCGAGGTTTAAATTCTGCAGGGGCAATACTTGGTGTACGCGAGCAGTATCATCATTTTCATGTATACTCGACGTCGTTGAAATGACTTTATACTCCTCAGTAACTTGATCAAAACCAATGAAATTTATGGTCTTCTTTCTAGTAATCTTTACAGAAGGCAATAACATAGATTCACCTCAATACAAGAAATATGACTATCGATAGCGTCCCATGATAGCATTTTTTTGCAACTGCTATTGTATATGGACACGGGTTTTATCCATAGCGTTTCATTTTTTTGGACGCTATTTTTTCATTCCTGGGAAAACAAAAATGCTGAGGCGCATAAATTTGCTTAGTGTCGGCACTAACTATTGCAGATAATACAAAAGACGCTATGGTAACTTTTTTCAACATAATCAATTCGATCGATCGACTTAGTTATTTCTCTCTTTCTTCATTATTTTTATAAGATCTTCAGTGTATGCGTTACTTCGGGACAATATTGATCTCACCGATTTGAAGCTCCATTTTTTAATCGAGAAGGTATCTTCCTCATATTTAGCTAATTTGCAATGTCAGATTGCAAATGTGGACTTTAGCTATATACAGATTGTTTGATTTTGCTATATACATGTTGTTTGAATTCGTTAGATGTGGAATTTAGCTAAAAGAATTCAAGAAAAATAAGGAGGTTTTTAATCTGTCAAATTCCAATGAGGCAGTTGAACCTGAAGAATTAGATAGAGTGGTGGAAGATGTTGAGGGTGAGAATGTAAGACGAGTTGAAGATAAGGATAAAATTAATGAAGATGATGATGGTTTTGCTGATAATGATGACGGTTTTGATGAGGGTGAGAAGGTAATACTTGACGATGAGATAGAAGTTACTGAGACACAAGCTTTTGAGAAAGAAATTGATCAGACTCAGAGTACTGAACAAAATGACCATGAAAAAATGATCAGAGTACTGAACATAATGACCATGTTAACATGGATCAAAATGGGGTTAACAATGAGAGGACTGAAGGAAATCAAACTCCAATTAATGAAGTGAAGGAAAAAAAGAGAAGAGGACCAACAAAGATGTGTACATTGGCTACAATTCCTAATGAAAGGGACTCAGTGTCTTTCAATGAGTATGGTGAACATGTTGGACCTGGTTCTGTTACATTGTCATCTTTTCTTGGTCCTCTGGTGCGAGAACATGTTCCAGTTATATTGCCTGACTTGAGAAAACTTGATCTAGTGTCTAAGAATACCATGTGGGAGGAGATCCAGATATGTTTGACTATTTAAGAAATTTATCTTAATACAAGATAAGTGTTCATTTTAGCATAATTTGATGCATGGAGGTTTGACATGAAAGAAGAGTGGCAGAAAGAGGTTCTTATGAAGCAGCTCAGATTTTTGTGGAGGGATGGGAAGTCTCTCTTTGAACCGCATCGCGCATGGCCACACAAACGCTCTTGCATTTAAAAATTTCTCTGTATGAGAAATTTACGACATTTAAGAGAATGTTTTGAACGATTTCCGGTGGGAAATCGAGAATATGAGGGTTTACCATCATTTTTTTCATTATCATTAAAATGGAATAATGGACATATGAAGAGAATGTGCATATATTAAAACCTATGCGGAAGATGATTAGACAACTCAAATAATTTATTTAAGAGACGCATTTGTGTTTAATTATATAAAAGAATCTAAAAGATGCATTTAAGACTCGCATCGCTTCTGTTGACCCTTACGTCCCTTCTGTTTCTCTTACTATCACTCTCTTACAACTGATAGACAACAAATTTGGTGTACCAATGCCACAAATTTTTTGTATTATATTAATGGTACTAAAATAATCGTACAAATGTACCAAAGGGTGTACAGGTCACCCTTTCTGGTGATAACCCGAAATCCTAAACCCTAAACCCTAAATGCTTGTAGATATACCATAGAGCCTAAATTCCCTACAAAATAAAAGGGTCAACAACTTATAAATAAATTTTTATTAAGCTTTTTAGTTTTCACATTTCAGTTGTTTAATTTCAAATTGTAAACCTTAACAATATACCCTAAACTGATATAAACCCTTTCAACCTATAACTAATATTTTTTAAAAAAAATCATCTAATATACTCTATATATATTCAATTAAATATACATATGCTACAACTTATGATTGTTTATTAAGTTACTTAGTTTTCACATTTTGGTTGTTTAATTTCAAAATCGTAAACCTTAACACTAGACCCTAAACATATATAAACCCTTTCAACCTATAACTAATATTCCAAAAAATCATCTAATATACACTATATATATATCCATTTAAATATACATATGCTACAACTTTTGACAGTTTATTAAGTTGTTTAATTAGTTTTCACATTTCGGCTGTTTAATTTCAAAATCGTGAACCTTAACACTAGACCCTAAATTGATATAAACCCTTTCAACCTATAACTAATATTTCAAAAAACTCATCTAATATACTCTATATAAATATATCCAATTAAATGTAAATATGCTACAAATTTTAACAGTTTACTAAGTTGTTTAGTTTTCACATTTCGGTTGTTTAATTTCAAAATCGTAAACCTTAACACTAGACCCTAAACTGATGGAAACCCTTTCAACCAATAACTAATATTTTGAAAAATTATCAAATATAATCTATATATATCCATTTAAATATCCATATCCTACAACTTTTGATAGTTTATTAAGTTTGTTAATTAGTTTTCACATTTCAGTTTTTTAATTTCAAAATCGTGAATCTTAACACTAGACCCTAAACTGATATAAACCCTTTCAACCTATAATATTTCAAAAAACTCATCTAATATACTCAATATATATCCATTTAAATATACATATGCTACAACTTTTGAAAGTTTATTAAGTTGTTTACTTTTCACATCTCGGTAGTTTAATTTCAAAAGAACCTTAACACTAGACCCTAAATTGTTATAAACTTTCAACCTATAACTAATATTTCAAAAAATCATCTAATATGCTCTATATATATATATATATCCATTTAAATATACATATGCTACAACTTTTAACAGTTTATTAAGTTGTTTAGTTTTCATATTTCAGTTGTTTAATTTCAATATCGTGAACCTTAACACTAGACCCTAAAATGATATAATCCCTTTCAACTGATAGACAACAAATTTGGTATAGCAATGCGACAAATTTGTTGTTTTATATTAATGTTATTGATAATCATACAAAGTAAACAAAGGGTGTAAAGGTCACCCTTTGTGGTAAACAACTTTTTGTTTTTTTATCAAACCAATATTGAAAACATTATGGTATCCTAAACCCTAAATGCTTAAATATACCATAAAACCTAAATTCCCTACAATATAAAAGTTTCAACAACTTTTAAATAAATTTTTATTAAGTTGTTTAGTTTTGTTAACTAATTTTTTGTAAAACTCATTTGAAAAATTAATATAAAAACTGGCCAATGAACAGATGAGGCGGAGATAGTAAACGAGATGCAACATACACCGTTGGATATTTTTAGACAACTTAATTCATTCAATATGAGCTGTTGTTTCCTTTCGAGTTGCTTATGCCGGGAAACTGAAAATTTCGCAAAAAGATTTTTAGTTCTAAACCTAATCTGCAATAATTGTCACATATTTCTCATATGAAGAACTCGTGGATTTGGCTGCAAAGGTATCATGTACATAGATCTCTCGAGAAATACTTTCATTCGCCGATTTGAAATAGTTATTCTAACTTTTTTGCGATTTAACATGTAGGACTAGTCTCGAGTATTCGGAAGGAGCAACCAATTTTGTAAACTCGTGAGCAAGAAGATTGGGTAATCTGACTTAAATTTTTTGCCCATGTAGAGATTGCCGAAATTTATGCAATCTAAAATTAGAAAACATAGTTGATCATCTTGTAATTTGGGGTATGGATACGAAATATCATACTATTGATTCTGAAACTGGGCTATTTGATTTGTTGAAGACTACATTTAGTATGGATGATAGTAATCCAATTTAGATGAATGAAAATGGAGAAACAAATTATGATGAACTGGCTCAGCAACAAGCTTAGGTGAATATGTTTCTTTTAATTACCTTGTTGCAAGATTTTTAATCTTTTTGTTTCATATCATCTTATTACCTTTTATGTATTCATTTAGTTTCACTTTAGAGGACAACAACAGGAAGACTGTTATACAGTATTTCGTTGAAAAATATAACTATAAAGTGAAATATCCATCACTACTTGCCATCCAATCAGGGAGCGACTCAAAATCCTGCTTACTTGCCCATGGAAGTATATTTCTAATTCAGACATTTTACTCACATGAATATTATGTATTATTAAAGACCTTTGCTTATTTTTTGTGTTTGTAGGTCTGTCGAATTGCTGATACACGAAAAGGCTCAATGAAAGGCAAGTGACTGTGATTAACTGGAAAAGTTATTAACTGAAAAAGTTCTTTATTTAATGTTGCATCCCTGTTTTTCTATTATTAGATGGTCAAGAACATTGAATTTAACAATATCAAGGTTGTAAGCCGGGAGGTTGGGATGAATGTGACTGGTCTGCTTGCTTCAATTCAGGTAGAGTACTCCCGTCTCCTATGGTGATTTTCTCGCTTTTATATTTTGATTGCTTTTATTTCTCGCTTTTATCTTTTGATTGCTTTTATTTTTTAAAATAAAGTTTCTCTTTTCATTGATCCTGATGAACAAATGTCTTTTTCAGTAGTTGAAATACGATGTAGGTTTTCTACTCTTGGGAAGATAATTCTTCAAATTTGTATGTTGTAATGACAGCTATCCAAGAAATAGATGATGGAGAAAGTGAAGATGCTGATGTTTGGTAGTAGATTGAAATAGTCTTGGTGATTTTTGATAGGTTTTACGGTTTTTAATGGTTGATTCCTTACATTATGTAAATACTACTTTTTTGTAAACATGGAAATGTTTTATGGATATCATAAAATTATTTAATTTTTATTTGACAAACAATTCAAAAATATATTATAATTACAATATAAATTCAATTGTATAATTGTAATAATATTAATTCTAGGGTGCACACCAGAAAAAGTAATAATATTAATTGTCGGGTGCAAAAAAAAAATTAATAATATTAATTGTCGGGTGAAAAACAAATAATAATATTAATTGTCGGGTAATTACAATACAATAATAGCACAAATACTTTGCTATCTTTATAAAATAAACTGCTATAGATGCAATCCAATTATAATGCAAATCCAATGCTATTGAATATAAAAAACTAAAGCTATTATTAAAAACTTTTAATAACAAATATACGACGCTATTATAAAAATAAACAATTGCATCTTCAACAACGCTATCGTAACTTTGATAATTATAGCATACATTAAATCTGCTATCTAGTGTCTGACCTATAATGATGGGCATTGTCAGAGCGTTTAATTGACCGCTATGCTATCCTATGATAGCATTTTTCGATCGCTAAGAAAAGACATATTTCTTGTAGTGCCTGTTGTCGGATTATAAACTGCGACTATAAATCTCTGCTCATTATCTACCCAATCCCAACGGGTTATACACAATAGACCGCGAACCTGAGAGTTAATTTGAGAACGCGGGTGAATCAAATAATGTTTGAGAAAAACAATAGGTGCGCCACGCATCTGATTAGGTTTTTCATAAACATAATAGAAATTCGAAGTATGTTTCTCAAAAACAACCTTGGTCGATTGAGAGCAACATCCAGATTCATGTCGATAAAAAACTGTCCACCCAATAGATGTCTCCACAATTTGGACACACAACGACACCTACCAATCGTCTTCGGAGGAACCCATTTAGTAATCTGAAGTAGGTGATCAACAGGTATAACGAGTAAATTATGAGCCGGCGGACTACTTCTAATGATCGTATACTTGTCTACCGTCATAGCCAAAAATATGAAATGGAACATAGATTTATTGACAAAAAAGAAACAGAAGATTAGACGGCAAGATCACAGAAAAAATATAGATAGGGTTATATAGAATAACCCGAAACGCGACTTAGTGAATGATCCAGACTAAAGGTTAACCATTGAGCCCATGGGCGTTCATTTCTAATCTAATCTTGTAAAGAAAAATAACCCAGTTATTTTTATGTTTCCGATGTCAGAATAACTTAGCTGTAAATTTCATTTTGAAATTGATAACTCAGACATACAAGTAAGAATAACTTGGCCGTATCATTTACTGAGTATTTTATATATAAAATATGCTAAATCTAAACTGAAATTCCCTATGCTTTTATATTATCAAGAGGATTATATTAATAATCAGTCTTTTATATTAAATGTTAATACTCTCTATCTCTCTCTCTCTCTCTCTCTCTCTCTCTCTCTCTCTCTCTCTCTCTCTCTCTCTCTCTCTCTCTCTCTCTTCAATGGCTAGCTTCTCGGTGACGACAGCGTATGCTAGCCGAATAATAAATGATAAGTCGTTGTGTATATTAGCCGAATGATAAACAATAACTTTAGGTGTATAATACCGAGTACTTGTTATCGCTGAGACAAATGATGTCTTACTATGCAGCTTTAATTAGCCTTTAATACAAAAAAATCGTAACTATACCTTTTTATTAATTAAAAATATGTGACTTTAACGCGGCCATTATCTCTACTTATTTTCTGTATCTCTCTTTATTTGCTCACAAATCTTCTATCTCTCTCCTAATCCATGTCAGGGTTTTCTCTTCCCCTTTTGATATTTCTCACAAACAGTACACATGCAATCTATCTCTTTTGATTTCGTAAGTCGTAACACAAACAAGCTAATCAATAACTCCATCGTATGCAAACAGAACTTAGAAGAAGAAATAGTATATTCATAGGACAAACATAATTTTGTAAACTACAAAAAAACTTTATCAAAAACTCAGCCGTATAAAAAAAATCCAAATCCATAAATAACTTTCACATTATGCCCACTCTTATTACTTAGTCGTAACATTCATCTTCAATAAAAATAACTTAGGCGTATCGTTTATTATAAAATAATAATAATAACCCAGCGCAATGATAAACAATAACTTAGGCGTACATATCGAGAAATTGTTATAACTGAGGGAAATGGTGTCATACTACACAACTAAGATGGGATAATACGCTTCCAAGGTCAAACCCTATTCTTATTATGTCAGAGTATTAGACAGTTACGAGGCGTGTAATGATGCTTATTACGTTACCGAGGACAAAAATTGGAAATTGATTACTCTACTCAGACATATAGAAAAGAAATCCTAGCATTGAGTAATATAACTCATTCGTAACTGTAATGGTGTCATACTACACAGAAAACAAATAATAAAGAATAAGCCTTTTTGTATATTAGCCGAATGATAAACAATAAATTTAGGCATATAATATCGAGTACTTGTTATAGTCGAGACAAATGATCTCTTACAATGCAGCTTTAATTAGCATTTAATACAAAAAATCGTAATTATACTTTTTTATTAATTAAAAACATGTGACTTTGACGCGACCATTATCTCTACTTATTTTTCTGTTTCTCTCTTTATTTTCTCACAAATTCTCTATCTCTCTCCTAATCTATGTCAGGGCTTTCTCTTCCCCTTTCAATATTTCTCACAAACAGTACGCACACAATCTCTCTTTTGATTTCGTAAGTCGTAATACAAACAGGCTAATCAATAACTCCACCGTATGCAAACAAAACTTAGAAGAAGAAATAGTATATTGGTAGGAGAAACATAATTTTGTAAACTACAGAAAACTTTATAAATAACTGAGTCGTATATAAAAAATCCAAATCCATAAATCACTTTCACATTATTCCGACTCTTATTACTTAGCGGTAACATTCATCTCCAATAAAAATAACTTATTCGTATCATTTATTATAAAATAATAATAATAACCCAAGGGAATGATAAACAATAACTTAGGCGTACAATATCGAGAAATTGTTATAACTAAGGGAAATTGTGACATACTACACAACTATGATGGGATAATACGTTTTCGAGGTCAAACCCTATTCTTATTATGTCAGAGTATTAGGAAGTTACGAGGCGTGTAATGATGCTTATTACGTTACTGAGGATAAAAATTTGAAACTGATTACTTTACTCAAACATATAGAAAATAAATCTCATCATTTAGTAATATAACTAGCCGTAACTGTAATGGTATCATACTACACAGCTAACGAATAATAAACAATAAGCCGTTTTGTATATTAGCCGAATGATAAAAAATAACTTTAGGCGAATAATATCGAATACTTGTTATAGCCGAGACAAATGATGTTTTACTATGCAGCTTTAATTAGCCTTTAATATAAAAAATCGTAACTATACCTTTTTATTAATCAAAAATATGTGACTTTCACGCAGCCATTAACTCTCCGTATTTCTCTGTTTCTCTCTTTATTTGCTCACAAATTCTCTATCTCTCTCCTAATCTATGTTAGAGTTTTCTCTTCCCCTTTCGATATTTATCACAAACAGTACGCATGCAATCTATCTCTTTTGATTTCATAAGTCGTAACACAAACAGGCTAATCAATAACTCCACCGTATGGAATTTCTTTTCTGTATGTATGAGTAAAGTAATCAGTTTCAAATTTCTGTCCTCGGTAACGTAATAAGGATCATTACACACCTCGCAACTGCCTAATACTCTGACATAATTGTTGCATCGTAATAAGCATAGGGTTTGACCTCGGAAATGTATTATCCCATCATAGCTGCGTATTACGACATCATTTCCCTCGGTCATTGTACGCCTAAGTTATTATTAATCATTCCGATCGGTTATTATTATTTTTCCTGTAAGGTTGAGTTGTTTTTAAAACTTTACGTCATATAAAAAAACTTCTAGGATTTCACCCGCGTTACACGCGGTGTTATGCTTTTACGAAAATATTTAATTAAATGTAATATAATCTTTGTAGAGAAAATTGGGCAATACGGTACTTTACAAAAGTCTTTGTTTGTATGTACTTTTTTCGTTTCGTGAATGATGAATTGTTCTTGTGAATGATGAATTTTTTTTGTGAACGATGAATGGTTTTTGTGAACGATGATTTTTCAGTGTGAACAATGAATGGTTCATGTGAATGAACAAAAATACCTGTTTTTTAAAGAAAAAACAATAGTACCTATTTTCCATATTAAAAAACAAAAGTATTTATTTTCAAATTAAAGAAAAAAAATACCCAATATACAAAATTACTCCTTTTTGTACTATGTGTGTATTATTATATAATGACTAATTTTACAATGTCATACTTTTTATTTTATTTCCATATCATAATAATTGTTTTATATATATTTATGTGATGTGAATTTCGGTTAGCCAAATTATTATTATTAGGAAAATTTATATATTTATTATAACTTATTATTATAATAATCGTAACGGAGTGAGTACTGTATATTAGAAATGAAAGCACATATGTCTTCTCCTTTTTATTTAGGTTTTTCAATTTACAATTCTCATCTCTTTTGCTAACAGTCTCACAGAGAAAGTTAGAGCTGTGAAGATGGACGGAAGCCAGAGATCCAAAGCAAAATCTTTTTGGCTGAGTCGTGGAGAGGTGAAAACGAGTTATTGTCCATTATGTAACTGTTCGAGGCAGACGATGGTGATGAAGTCATGGACCGATGAGAATCTGGGTAGAAGAATCTACTGATGTTCTTTTCAAGGTTTCTTTAGATGGGCAGATGAAGAAAAGCCCAATGGTTGGCGAAAGGTGAGCTTGGTGGAGGCGAGAGATGTGATTCGTAAGCAAAAGGCAGAAATCAATTCACTTAAAGACATAATTCGGACTATGAATGATAAAGAAAGGGTTGAGAAGATAGAACTTAAGAATGAAGTTATGGCATGGATGGAAAGAGAGAAATTGTTGCGACAATGGGGAAGAGATGATGTAGTTTGAGTTGTTTGTAGGGTCATGTTTTGTTGTTATCAGTTGTATGGTTTGATTCATTCTTGTTGAACTGATGTTTTGGGTGGTTTTGTTGTTGTTGTAAGTAGTTTTGTAAGATAACAATTGTAAATTTGTTGCTTCTGGGTATTGTTGAGTTACCATCTTGCAACGACCCAACCCTATTTTTGTTACTTGGCCGAATGAAGTTCAATTCTACACTTAGCCAATTTCATGCGATTTTAGCAATTCTTTCAGAGTTCTTAAGTAAAATATGCGCATTTTAAATATTGATTCAAACAATTCCAATACAAGATTAGAAGCCCCTTAAGCGTATAGTCTTGGAGGGTAATCATGTGTTCGATATTCTGAGGCAGACATCTGATCATAAAAGGACAAATATAAATCAACCGAATATACAACTAATCCAGCCGCGATGGCAAACAAAATCAGCCACAACAAGATATATAACGATTAGAGAAATGATGATGTGCAAGGTTAAAAATGAGAAAGAGGGGGTTGAATTCTTATTAGCATTGTAGACAGTTCTAGGATTTGTTCGTTTGATGAGACTAAATTTTCAACAAATGAATAATTACCTTCGTCAATCTTCACTACTAAGTTGATTGAAAATGAAGAAAATCCCAGAGATTGAGATATTGGAGATCCGGGGGCATCGGTCCCAACATTAGGAATATTTGAAATACCGACATTGACTCTATCGATGAGCTTTACTTTAATTTCAGTTTAACAAATTAAAACATTTAATATAAAAGATTGAGTATTAAAAATAATCAAGGACGGACCTACAACCTATGAATAAGTTTAATTTTTCTTTTTTAGCAATTGAATTGCCCAAACTCGATTTATTACCAATATCTATAATGCTAGGCTTCATAAGTTCATAAAATCAAACTCCGGTAAAGTGAATGTAAAAATAGACTTGACCATTTGACCAATACCACTTTAAATAAATTATAACATATTACTTTTAATAAATTATACAGTATTTTTTATTTGTGTGGATAAACACCAATAATTTATTAATATCAATTAAAAGTAATGATATGATGTAAAAGTTACTAAATAATATTTATTTACATGATTCACAATATTATACACAATTCAAAATATTATACTTATTTTTAATCTAAAAAATATCATCCAAAATAATTAATTTTAATATATTCTCATCACTAAAATATGAATCACATAATATATGTATATATTAATTTCATTTTTGAACTAGGTAAAAGAAAATTTTAGGACCGGAAATGAAAAGAACATAAGATAAAAATAATCCTATTGATAATATAAAACATAAGGAATTTTAGTTTAAATTAGTATATTTTATATGTAAATATTAAGTAAATGATACGGCTAAGTTTTTTTGGCAAAGGTGTTTTATCGAAGATAAGCGATAGATTACAGTGCCGATTACAACGAAAAGAGAAAAAAAAATGAGGCGGGTAAGTTAAGAATTAACAAATATAAAATAAAATTTACGGATGAATTTTCTTACTCAAAGACTGAGTTTTCTTTTGTATGTGACTGTTAGTTATGTATACTTTACGACTGAATTATTATTGCTATACAACTGAGTTATTTCCGTGATTAGCTGTTTCTTGAGTGATTAAGGTAATTTCAGAAATAATTGCTTGCCTAAAACGAAAGTAACTATAAAACCAAACAAAAACTCTTATTCAACTTTTTTTTGAAAAAAAAACTCTTGTTCAACTTAATAATTACAGGGATGGAAATAGTTACTGTATTTATCATCCAGCTTCTTGCATTTTCTTCATACTGAGACCTATCCCTCCTGTACAGGTCACCAATGTCTGCCACCAGAGGATCTTCAAGATTGGGATCAGCCAACAACACAACAATGGAGCCCAGAACTTAATCAGTCAAGAAACATTGATCAATCAGTGAAGAAACATTGACTAATTACGCTTAT
>OVBE01000724.1:14273-45092 GCA_900406425.1 Iberis pinnata
TTGATGTTTGGATGGTACACCTTAGTCTTGAAAGACACCTACACATAACAATCAATCATGCACATGAGCAAGCAAGAGGATCACTTAATTTGTGTAAAACCAGAACGAACCTATGGTGAGTGAGAAGAGTCTGCCTTCCCTGTGGAAGATGTCGTCTCCCACTAGACCTACAAGAGATGAAATTTCAGGTTTGTGTTTTCGTTAGGCTATAGATGTATTGAAGAACATGATAGACTGACTGACTGAGCAATGTGAAGGAGGATTACTTTTCAACCTTTTTGACTCCGAGTTAATCCTTACAAGTGCCATCTGCAATAGAGAGGTTGTGAATTTGTGACTAAATAAAAAGAGAAACAGAAAAATATATAAAGAGACCTGGAGGGAGAGTGAAACGTCGCGATCTTTCGAGGAGTCACGAATTTAAATTTACGCGCATAATAAATAGGTATATAAGGTTTCTAATATGGAATTGTCCCTTTACCTTTGATTTACTCCCTCTGGATACAAATGTAGGATGTTTTGTGTATTTCACACATATTAAGACAATAAATTTTTGCTATTATATTTTTCACTATAATTAAGTTTTAATAAACTAATAAATACAATTTTCATCCACCAATTTCTATTAGGTAAGAGTGTCTGTTTTTGAAATAATTTAATTACTAAAAAAACTTTTGACAATAACTTAATTTTACCAATATAAACTTATTACTCTTGCACGGCTAAACATATGCATTTACATTAATTAACCTCAAAATATCTTACATTTATATACAAGGAAAAAAAAAGCAAAACTAATAGTCAAATGTAATGTAACTAACTTTTTATATTTTTTAGAGAATCTCCAACTAACACTATAATAAGTGTTAAAATCACACTATTTTTATAAATGAGAATTGATAATGCTATCGAGATATATGTTGTCTTAAGGTTACTTTAAACCTAACATGTAGATTTGGGAACGAGATCTAACACATATAAAGTTAATCATATACAATGTGCTCTATATAACTCATCAAGAGTATACCTCACGTTTTTATATGAGAAAATTATCAGAATATTAAGGGTTTAGGGTTGGGTTAACTTCCCTTTTTATTTTGTTAGTCAACCTTAAACCACAAATCATTGACGAATGTGAATTATATAAAATGTGTTAATAAAGATCCTATTTTCAATCCAAAGTGAATATTAATAAAATATATGTATCCACTTTATTGAATGAGAATTGATAATGCTATCGAGATGTATGTTGTCTTACGGTTACTTTAAACCTAACATGTTGATTTGAGAACGAGATCTAACTCATATAAAGTTAATCATATACAATGTACTCTAATGAAAATGTATAGATGATAATAAATGTATCAACTCGTTTTGTAACACAAACAAATCATTTACTAAACTTTATTTGCTTGATTTTTCTTACAAAGATTCAACCCAAATAGGTTTTACACAATCCTATATTTAGCTAGATTTTGACCTACAAGTTTAATAACACTAGCCTACTAAATCATCCAACTCGTGACTCTCTCAAAGGCTAAAAAGAACACTCACTAAACAATTCTCTTTTTTTTGAAAGCCAAATCGAAAAACCCTAGCAAGAATAAAGTGCAAAAGTGTTAACCTAAAAAACCACTTTCTCACTTTATTTATACTATACCCAAAACCCTAAGAAGATATTTCCTAACGAAAATATCCTACTTGTACCAACCTTCCTTTCTTGAATATCTTTTTCCTAGATATTCTTGAAACCTCTTTTCCTTTTGTCTAGATCTTCTAAGATCGTCTTCACCCGATATATATATATATATATATATATATATATATATATATATATATATATTTTTTTTTTTTCTCGCGTGCGATTTTTCTCTCACATANTTCACATGAACAATTTATATGCACATATCTGCTTCACATGAATAAAATTCATTCACAAATACACTATAACAAAATTTGAATGAATGTGCATAAAAGTCTGCTAAAATCTTTATATAATAAATCATAAATTGCCTAATATGCTAATATATTCTTTCCTAACGAGGAAATCATTTAAATTTTTAAAGCTTTATTACAAACTTTCCACATAAAATAAAAGGCAATTATGAAAATCATTTAATGTTTAATGCTTTGCCATATTTTTATTTTAAAAGAGTAAATCTTAATTTACTTTTTTATTACATATATATTACACTTATTTTGAAATTAATGAGGGTTATTTTTGACATTATTTCAAGTACGTACCAAAAAACAACCTAATCTACAAATTATGTTGTCCAACCAACCCATTTTTCCAATTACGTTTTAAAAAGCACCCCATTTGCTAAAATACTCTTATATAAAATGTGATAATAAAGATCCTCTTTGCGATCCAAAGTAAATATTAATAAATGTATGTATCCACTTTATAAAATACCAAGTGCTATTGAGATGTATATTGAGAATTAATATACAATGTACTCTAAGTAACTCATTAAGAGTCTAACTCACTTATATATTTCGTAGTAAGCAATAAATAATAAACCCTAAACTCGTGACGTGTCCGTTTTCTTTTTTTGTTTTTTCACGAATATAGTTTTTAAACATTTTTCCGTTTGACTCGCGACGTCTCGTCTTCTTATTTCCCTCTATATATAGTTACCCTCTTTACTCCTTGTCTTTTTGTTACCATACTCTATACGTACCCTCTTCACCTTATGTCTTTTTGTCAGATATATGTCCAGTTTGTCGGTTGTTCCTCCTTATTCCTCCAGGTTACAGAGCAGTGTTAATGCCATTAATAGTTCTGCTGATCGGGAAAACCTCTCCATGCTAAACTCGGGTCCCGGTATATATCCTGAAAATACTAGTGTTGTGTGGTGTAAGTTTCTATACGATCTTGTGAAAGCGTTCACTCCAATTCTTGAACAAGGATGGGTTCAAGCGTGGCCAACTTACCGCTTGATTCCCGATCATTAAAAGGGACAATGGTTTCTTATACTCGTTGTAAGCATCAATTGGGTTTCCTTCCATAGATACAAAACGACACTAACCATTTTGTTATGGCCTTATGTACAGGATAAAAACAGGTGGGATTTGTCACGTACTGGGACAGTTTGGACATATTTTAATAAGGTGGGAAGAAAGGTTTACCGAAACCACATGCGTATGTTGAAGATGACTTGGGAGCTTTGCCGGGAGAAGCCCGAGTGGATGTTAACAAGAATTTGGCTTGAACTAGTAGATATGTTTGAGGAGTTTGGACCTGATAGTTATGGATGATTATGAGTTTGTATATCACGTATTTTAAGTTTATTACATTTCTATATCTCAGTTGTCTAACAAACATGCACAAAAAAACCAGCCATTTAGTAAGATAACTCAGCCGTTTGGTAAGATAACTCAGCCGTTTGGTAAGATAACTCAGCCGTCAAATAAAAATAAGTCAGTCGTATAGTAAAATTATAACTCATACATGCACCAAAAAAACGACCAGCCATTTAGTAAAATATCTTGTCCTTGCAAATTCGGCTAAATATTCCTGCCTCTTCGTATTACACTAATATCAAGAAATATTTTTATAACCGAGCCATATTATCTCTTACCCTACATGATTTTCTTGATTTCATTTTTTGTTTCATATTCCTTGATTTTTCACTTTCTTTTCTCTTTACAAAAATACGTAATCGCACATTTTGCCTAGAAACACATCTTTCTATAATTTATTAATGGAGTAGTATATAATAAATTGAAAAGTTAAATATTAAAATTTGGAAAATATAGATAAAATGGGTTAAAGAGAGAAAAATTATTACTTTTTAATACAACTGATATCAATAATAAAGTTATTGAGGGTAAACGCGGCTACGATGTTTTCTTACGCGGCTATGATGTGATATTACAAATGAAATGATGTTTTATTACTACGTTACCGATGTCAAACGCATCTACGAGGCAAATGATGATTTTAACTTTTTTGTTTCAAAAGGGGTTTTTGTTTAACTAAGTAGTCAAATTTAATCTAATTAACTCTTTTATGAGTCTAAATAAATCATCAAATGTAATCTACACCTAAACACTAAACATTAAACCCTAACTCAGTCGTAACTTAGTCATAGCACAGTAAAAATCATAACTTAGTCTTAGTCATATTTTCTATAACATAACTCCAACATAAGCATAAAACCCAGTTGTTTATTTAGATAACTCAGATATCATGAAAACACATTAACTCGGATATTAGTCCTCTATAATACGGATAAGTATTACATAACTCGAGAAATTTTCATAACTGAGGTCAAACTGATAGGATTTGCTTGTAAAAGTCACTAAACTGTGCACAAATAAAGGTCTGATTGACGTTTTTCCAGTCAAAATTTTTTAAGTTTATTAAATAATAAAGGGTATTTAAAAATTTTCATTACGATTTCAGTCACCGAGGTAAGAATAACTCAATCCTTATCAAGTTACCGACTTAAGGATAACTCAATCCTTATTACATTCCAGACGTACGAATAACTCATCCCTTATCAAGTTACTGAGTTAAGAATAACTCAACCCTTAAGAATAACCAATATATTAGTCGTGTAATACGAGGAGGCAGGATTACAAAAACTCGTGATTTCTCGAGAAATCACCATGTCTCTCTCTCTCTCCCTGTATCTCTTTTTTTATCATAACCCGTCTCTCTATTTATCTCTCTGAACATAAGAAGAGAGTCATTCTCAAACTCATCGACCAGGAGGTATACTTTGTCTTTTTTTTACCCATATATATTTAAACAAAATAACATGTGTTCTAATTCTTTTACTTGATTACTAAGAGAATATTGTCTACAAATTTTAATCATGGAATCCAAGATAAATTTAATTTACGTGTTCATACACGTCTCAATAATCTAATGGTTCGGTGGCTGTCCATGTGACAATTGATTTTGTTCAACTTTTCCTTATCTCATTGTTTACGTTGTGCTAGACAAACTCTAGTTCTCGCGTATTCTATCCAACCCATTCTTCAAGTTGTTGTTGATGGAAAAAATTTAGTTTCGACGTCTGCTGTTCAATGCATTCATCAATTGATTGTTGAATGACCAACTTTAGTTCTCGCGTATCCTGTCCAACGCCTTCTTCAATTTTAGATGATGTGCATTGGAAGGCTGATGCAAGAACTAGAGTTGGTCATTCGACAATAAATTAAAGAATGCATTGAACAGCCGACGCCGAACCTAAATTTGTTCCATCAACAACAAAATGAAGAATCCATTGAACAAGATACAGCAAGAACTAGAGTTGGTCTAGCAACTAGGATCCTTCATGGAACTAGAAATGAATAATAGGGTCAACGTCCGATTTAATGATATTTCACATGAAGGTGTAGGTCCTGTAGGATGCAACATCATCTAAAATGGCAAGGAGAGACTGCAATCTAACTTCAACTTCCGATTCTAAAACAACTTCTAGCTTCACTTTGTTCCTTTCCTAATATTTATTAATTTGTTAAGAAGATATTACATATTTAGTTATTGTATTGCTGAGTTTTTTTAAAAAAAATTCAGTACATATATGAAATATCTAAATTTTTTCATAAAATTTTGTATGTTATGTTTGATTATTCGGTTGTTATCTGCATATTTTACTCGTATTTTATCATTTGTTGTTTGTGTTTTAATTTCGTACTGGCTATTTAGAATTCATAGTTGTAGTATTTTATGCAAACACTTAAAGTAAAAATCAGAACTCAGCTGCTTTGTTGAAGTAGATCAACGGATTTAGACATAATACTATAAACATAACTCAATCGTAATTGAAACTGAAGGCAGTTATAACTTTGAACCAATAGAGTGACGAAAATTTGAGTGCTCGAAACCTCGACTAATTTCATATTATTTTCCACTGAAATTAGTCAAGATTTTGAGCATTCCAACTGTCGTCCCTCTATGTAGAAGTCTTAAAACTATACGAACGGAATTGCTCTCAAAGTACATAACTCAGAAATATACAAAGATAAACAAGGCGTTTAGTAGGATAACTGAGTCGTAACGTTCGTTTACTACTGTTTCCTCTTTTAATTTTCTTACAAATTCACAAACTCTCTGTTTCGATTTTCCTCGGAAAAAGGACGCATGAAATCTTTTTCGGAGAAACTTTTGATAACCCAACTGAATGATAAATAATAACTCAACTGTTAACATAAATATTTTAGCGTGTTACATTTTATGGTAATTTAGAGTAGTCTCTCTCTCTATTTATTTCTCTATTTTTGTCTTACTTTTCTCACATATTCACAGTCTCTCTCTTAATTTGCAATATACTTGTACCTAGAGGACGTATCTTGATTGGTCTGAAATGGGTATCCTGGAGTATGGCCAAGTCTACATTTGTGTTACCCTCACTAAAGTCTAAAGCGGAACTTGAATCTCGTGAACAGAGGTATTTCCATAAGATTGATGAGGACAACCTGCAGGGATGAAAACAGATTGGTTCGGTGTCTGCTATTCAATGCATTCATTCAATTCTTTGTTGAGTGACTAACTTTAGTTCTTGCATATGATTGACAACGAACAGAGTGATAAGGTTATGAACTTAATTTTGCAATACCAAACCTTCAACTTGGTATCATGTAATGTAAATTTTATAACCTAGACATTCAATATAAAATAACTTAGTCGTATCGTTTATTATAAGAAAAAAACAATAACCCAGGCGAATGGTAAACAATAACGTAGCCGTATAAAATCGAGAAATTGTTATAACCGAGGAAAATGATGTCTTACTATGCAGATATGATGGGATAATACATTTTCTGAGGTCAAACCCTATCCTTATTACGATGCAGTTACTATGACGCGACGATTTTCTCTCTCTCTCTCTATCTCTCTCTCTCTCTCTCTCTCTACTATCTCTCTGTCGCGGATAATATGATTTACGAGGCGTGTAATGATGCAGGAATACGAAAAGCAACGATTAACTCTCTATATTTATTTCTCTATTTAGTTGCAAACAACTTCTCAATCTCTTGCTTAATCTATCTCTGGTTTTCCTCTCTTCTCTTCTCCTCTCTCTCATCTTAATCTAACACTTTTGATATTCCTCACAAACAGCACGCATGCAATCTTATCATTTACGATTTCGATTTTGCAACCACCAAAGAGACAGCAAATCTTCAAATGTTTTTTGTAATATTGGTTGTTTATCCAATGTAAGAATCAATTGGAAATTTCAGTTGAGTGTAAATTAAGGTGGCAATTTATGTTCTGTTCTAACAACCAAATGGTAATTTCAGTTGGCCATTCAGACAGAGATGAATATGAAGATGAAGAGCCATATTCATTTTTCTAGAGAGTCTTTCAGGAAATACTCTACTCTAGGCATCGATGGTAAAGGATCTGATACTGTTGAAGAAGTCAAGGCTAAGTACGAGGAGATGAAAGGTGCTCCAGTGGACAAGCAAAGACTGGTCTTGTTACAATTTCCTTTACCTCTCCATTGGATTCAACTTGTTCATACTAAATCTGTCTCCTCCATGTAACTTTGTTACGATATCCTTTACCCCTCCGACCAAAAACTTTTGTTATTCTTGTCGATGGGAGAAACAACTCGTGATTAGGGTTTTGATGAGAGTGAAGTGGAGGAAGTTCTTGAGTAAACACAAGCCCATGATCATGATGACTAGGGTTTGGGTAATTAATATACCAAAAAGGATGATAATACATTAAGATGTGTGGAGAATGAGGAGTCATGAGATCATAGATGAAGTAAACAGGTAATGTCACATATCAAGAAAATACATTAGCTATTTGTTTTAAAACACATTAACTCAGATATTAGTACTGTATAATACTGATAAGTATTACCGCTTCTAACTGATAGGGTTTGCTTGTAACCGAGGTCAAACTAATAGGATTTTCTTGTAAAAGTTACTAAACTGTACACAAATAAAGGTCTGATTGACGTTTTGTCAATCAAAATTTTTCAAGTTACCGATTTAAGGATAACTCAGTCCTTATTAAGTTACCGAGTTAAGAATAACTCAGCCCTTAAGAATAACCAATATATTAGTCGTGTAATACGAAGAGGCAGGATTACGAAAACTTCCACGTCTCTCTCTCTCCCTGTATCTCTGTTTTTTTCATCATAGCCCTGGCTCTCTACTTATCTCTAGGAACAAAAGAAGAGAGTCATTCTCAAACTCACTGACCAGGAGGTATACTTTGTCTTTTTTTACCCATCTTTATTAAAACAAAATAACAGGTGGTCTAATTCTTTTACTTGATTACTAAGAGAATATTGTCTACAAATGTTAATCAGGAAATCCAAGATAAATTAGTTTGTGTTCATACACGTCTCAATAAACTGATGGTTCGGTGGCGGTCCTTGTGACAACTGATTTTGTTCAAATTTTTCTTATCTCATTGTTTACGTTGTGATATACAAACTCTAGTTCTCACGTATCCTATCCAACCCATTCTTAAATTTGTTGCTGATGGAACAAATTTAGTTTTGGTGTCTGCTGTTCAATGCATTCATCAATTGTTTTTTGAATGACCAACGATAGTTCTCGCGTATCCTGTCCAACGCATTCTTCAATTTTAGATGATGTGCATTGGAAGGCTGATGCGAGAACTAGAGTTGGTCATTCGATAATCAATTGAAGAATGCATTGAACAACCGACGCCGAACCTAAATTTGTTCCATCAACAACAAATTGAAGAATCCATTGAACAACATAAAGCAAGAACTAGAGTTGGTCTAGCAACTAGGATCCTTCATGGAACTAGAATTGAATAATAGGGTCAACGTTCAGTTCAATGATATTTCAAATGAAGGTGTAGGTCCTGTAGGATGCAACATCATCTAAAATGGCAAGGGGAGACTGCAATTCAATTTCAACTTGCGATTCTAAACCAACTTCTTGCTTCACTTTGTTCCTTTCCTAATATTTATTAATTTGTTAAGAAGCTCTTACATATTTAGTTATCGTACTGCTGAGTTTTTTTTAAAAAAAATTCATTACATATATGAAATAGCTAAAATTTTTTCCTAAAATTTTGTATGTTATGTTTGATTATTCGGTTGTTATCAGCATATTTTACTCAGGTTTTTTTTATCATTTTCTGTTTGTGTTTTAATTTCGTAATGGCTATTTAGAATTCATAGTTCCACTATTTTATGCAAACTTTTAAAGTAATAATCAAAACTCAGTTGCTTTGTTGAAGTAGAACAACGAATTTAGACATAATACTATAAGCATAACTCAGTCATAATTGAAACTAAAGGCATTTATAACTTCTAACCAGTAGAGTGAAGAATATTTGAGTGCTCAAAACCTCGACTAATTTCATATTGTTTTCCGCTGAAATTAGTCGAGATTTCGAGCATTCCAATTGTCGTCCCTCTATGTAGTAGTCTACAAACTATACGAACGGAATTGCTCTCAAAGTACATAACTCAGAAATACACAAAGATAAACAAGGCCTTTAGTAGGATAACTGAGCCGTAACGTTTGTTTACTACTGTTTCCTCTTTTAATTTGTTTACAAATTCACAACCTCTCTTTTTTTTTCCTCACAAAAAAGGACGCATGTAATTTTTTTGGGAGAAGCTTTTGATAACCCAACCGAATGATAAATAATAACTGAATCGTTAACATAAATAGTTTGGTGTGTTATGTTTTATTGTAATATACTTGTACCTAAAGGATGGATCTTGATCGGTCTGAAATGGGTATCCTAGAGTATGGGAAAGTCTACATTCGTGTTACCTTCACTAAAGTCTAAGATTGATGAGGTTAACCTGCAGGAATGAAAACATGTTGGTTTGGCATCTGCTGTTCAATGCATTCATTCAATTGATTGTTGGGTGACTAACTTTAGTTCTCGCATATGATGTCCAACGAACAGAGTGATAAGGTTGTGAATTTAATTTTGCAATACCAAACCCTATGATGTCTTACTATGCAAATATGATGGGATAATACGTTTTCTGAGGTCAAACCCTATGCTTATTACGACGTAGTTACTATGACGCGATGATCCTCTCTCTCTCTACTATCTCTCTATCGCGGATAATGTGATTTACGGGGCGTGTAATGATGTGGGAATACGAAAAGCGACTATTATATCTCTATATTTATTTCTCTATTTAGTTGCAAACAACTTCTCAATCTCTCGCTTAATTTATCTAAGGTTTTCCTCTCTTCTCTTCTCCTTTCTCTCATCTTAATTTATCACTTTTGATATTCCTCACAAACAGCACGCATGCAATCTTATCTAATACGATTTCGATTTTTCAACCACCAAAGAGACAGCAAATCTTCAAAAAAAGTTTGCAATATTGGCCGTTTATCCAATGTAAGAATCAATTGGAATTTTAGTTGAGTATATACATATATTATGTGAATCATATTTTAGTGATGGGAATATGTTAAAATAAATTATTTTGGATAATATTTTTTCATATTAAAAATATGTATAATATTGTGAACTGTATAAATATGTATAAATTTTAGGAAGGAAAAAATTGTTGAGTAGATGTTGTTCCGGCAGCTCCTTGTACGTGTTTGCGTCCCGTCATGTGGGGTCGCAAAATCAAGTTTTCTCCCGCGGAGCTTAGTAGTTCCGCTTGGGAGGATGGCTCTGGTTCTCGCGGTTAAGGTTTCCACCTGTTTCGCGAGAGAGCTTATCAGATTATCTTGTTCTTCCGAATTCTTTTCAAGAGCCGAGAGCATCTTTTTAATCTCCTCGAATGCTGCATTATTTTCGTTTGCGTTAAATGCGGTGACGTTCGTTTTCAGAGTTTTCTCAACGTTTCTGCGTGGTGGAAGACTACACGAGCTGGTTAGTCGTGTTGTGTTTTGGAATTCATGTTTGTGAACTGGTTTTTTACCAGAAATCACTTGCCCCCTCCTTCTTGTGCCAAACCAAAATTTGCACCTTCTGATTTCCGTTAGTTACGGAAAATCAGAGAGAACTATAACTTTCCAGAGATCCCAGATTTCTGTGAGGAAAACGCGGAAAGATCAAAACACGATGGATAATAACAAAAGTACGAAATAGAAAATACGAAAGAGAGAAAAAGGGGTTTCTTATTCCAAATCGTATGAGCATTTCTTAGCAGATGATAAGCCTCGACTACGTAAGCTATCGGCAAGTTCCGTGGTATGAAAACTTAAGACTAGTTATCCTAGTTGAGTCGCAACTCGCTAATAAACTTGGAAAAATAAACCCTAAAACACTAAGTCTTTTGGTGTGGAAAGTTGAATGTTTCCCGTCTCTTCCTCTTCATCTTTCTTATATAGAATTCAAGATTGGTCCGCGTTCCTTTTTGTTCTTCGATTCTTTTGCGAAACCTTTCTTTTCTCCTCCAGAAACATTCATTTTCTACATTACTTCCATTTCTTTATCGCTTGCAGAACAAGGTGTGACCGTCATTGTATTTAGGCTGAACTTTCACCCAGAATTGCAATTGGGTCGTCTATCGCGTTTTATGCCTCATCGAGCCGTTATGCGGTTTAGGCGGTTTTACGATTCCTTTTGGAGAATCGGTCTTTCGTATAATAGTGCGATATGGACTTTGCTACAAGTTAGTCGTCATCGCTTTATACGACTGATACTTAACGAAAGGATGTAATAATATTTTCCCAAACCATAAAGAGTAATTGTATAACTATAATGTTTATCGTTTACATGATAACCCCGATATTTTCCCGGAGAGAATGAGTTTTACGGTTTTAGTACCAAGATTTCAACGGAACCTCGGAATGATATGAAAGAAGAGAAGAAAGACACGAGACAGAATCAGCTCACTACTAGTGAGCTGAATACGAGACATTCAGCTCGCCAACTGGCGAGTTGAATTTGTGGAATTTTGCTTGCTAGCAAGCAAGCTAATTGCGTGTTCGGCGTACGTTTTCTCGTATGTAAACAACGTTCGGAGCCCAAGACATTTATCGGAAAGTCTCGATTTGCTTGTCGTTTTTCCGAATATGTCATGGTTTTTAGTTTTCCGCGAATGATGGTCGTAAGCAACCATCTTGCCTCGTTAAAACCTTAGTGATAGGAAAATCCGGTGGGAAAAAACCTTCTCGACTAAGGACAAAAGAGTGCAGAGGTGGTTTCCTAATTATCCGATTATTGTTGTGCATTTCCTCCAAAATGTATTTCCGGAAGTTTGGTAACTTTGTTAAACGTATTCCGTTGGTTGGGATCGATGTGACTGGTTGAGGCATTAATTTCGTCGTGACCATTATTGACCCCAATATTACACGCAGCTACTCGCTGATGGGTTAAAAATTTAATCCTAAAACTAATACTACAAAGAACAGATCATTGTAGTACAGTAAATGGTCGAATCCACAGAGACCAGAAAGCACACATTTTAGTTTAATCTCAAATCAAGCTAAGGTAAAATAATTAAGTTGTTTGTAACGAATCAAAACGATGAAATAAAAGTGATTGTAAAAGATAATATAAAAACATCAGGCATTAGGGAAATCCATAGATAATGAAGTTTAAAAGCCAAAGTTAACATACAATATTTTCATTGAAAATAGTTCTCAAAATGAAAGACACTAATAGAATAATCTCCTCTCAGAGTATTAAACCCTATGCTCAAATTATTAGAAAAAAACTCTCTCCGTATTTAGCTAATTTGATCATGCATTAAGGTTCAGATTCAATTGTTCATAAGTATTTAAGACAATACTCTCCCAAGCAGAAAAACTTGTTCATCTAGATTAGGTCAGGTTTCTAAATCAAATTTATTTGTATTTATCAACATATTATCAAGAAATAGGTGATCAAGCTAATTCAAACATGAAGACAAATCTAGATTAAGAACCTAACAAATTCAATCCTATATGATCAACCCTAACATTCAAAATTGTTTTCCTTAGGAAACCCTAAAACCTAACTAGTGAAATACTCAGACATTACAAATGATAAACAATACAAAATCAAAGAAGAACACATCATAAAATAGAATATATCAATTAAAAACGGGTTCAAAATCTCTTCTCCAAATACAAGGTTCATGAATTCTTCTCCCTCAGTAAAATCTCTAAAGTCTGCAAAAGTATGAAAGTGTAAAAGATAAAACCTAAAACCATAAGGCTTATATAGTTTAAATAGTAAATAATTAGCAATATAAAAGTTTGATAAGCTTGAGGACTTTAATGCAAAATTTGGAAATTTTCTTGTTCTTCTCGGACTGAGTGCTCGAACGATCACTTGTTCCAGATTTTTCCAAGGGAAAATGCCCGATCGTGCACCAGTGTTGCCCCATCGTGCACCAGTGTTGCCCGATCGTGCACTAGTGTTGCCCGATCGTGCACCAGTGTTGCCCGATCGTGCACCAGTGTTGCCCGATCGTGAACCAGTGTTTCCCGATCGTGCACTCCATTAANTGTTGCACGATCGTGCACTAGTGTTGCCCGATCGTGCACCAGTGTTGCCCGATCGTGCACCAGTGTTGCCCGATCGTGAACCAGTGTTTCCCGATCGTGCACTCCATTAAAAGCTTTGCTCGATCGATCTCACAGTGCTCGATCGATCACTTTGTTATGCAACTAGCGAATTCTTCTGATTTTCTCTGAAATGCATCTTTTTGCTCCAAAACAATTTGAACACCTAGAATACTTAAAATATACCAAATATGCAAGAAAAACTGTCAGGATAAATGCAGAATAGCAGACATAAATACCCACTATTGTACATTAAAACCGAGCAATATCAACTCCCCCAGGCATAGATCTTTGCTTGTCCTCAAGTAAAGCAATATTTAATCCGGAGAAGAGGTTTGAAAAGGACCACACAGAAACTCACAAAATCTCAGCAACCTTAAGCATAGTTTCAAAATTCAAAAGACACCAATCTCAAACAATTACTTTGAATGGATTGTTTACCACCACTAAACCAATAACATGTTTCCTACTCCAAATGCCAAATCAATCAAGTACCAAATCATATCAACCAACTATTTAAATTTAATTAAGTTCAGATACATGCATTCTCACCTATGGTATATATCAGAAAATTTACTCAAGTACCTCTTCAATCTAAATGCCCGTACCAAACAGAGCATCGATCGACTTCTGGTCCTGATCCTTTTTCTCCCTTTCTCACTTCTCTTTTATTTTCTTTTTATCTTAATGCTTTTTTTCTTCGCATTTATGCGCTTTTCTTTATTTTCTTTTCTATTTCTTTTAGTAGCCGACAATTTTCTGGGTTTGACTACACACATCAAGGTCACGCTTTCAACCCTTTTTTGAACCGTTTTTTTCTGAAGGGAGAGAGAGAAAGGACCCGGATCATACTGAAAAAACTTGTTGGTTTTACTGAACACTGAAGAGCAAGCTACCTAATTTTCAGAGTATATCAACACCATAAGAAAGAATAATTCAATTTCATATAAAGTCCTATCATGGCAGAGCTAGCATCATATCATCAATAACTCAAAAGCTCTGAAATTTCAGAAACAAATCAATCAGTAATGGTTTTCCAATCCTAATCTTAGCAATTAATCAAATTTAGTAATCTAGAAAAATTGATACCATACCCACATTTGGTTAATTATCATCACTGTGACGTCTCGGTAGGGGGGAAACAACCGGAAACTGTCACATCAAGCTGTTGTTCCGCTCATGGGAATCCATAATCCATACCATTTGTTCTTCATGAGTCATATCAGTCATGCGCGGTTGTAGAACATACTCCTCGTAATCCTTAGGAGCCTCGGCATCTGGACTCGGAGCTTGGGTTGCCGCTGGTTGAGGCGTCTTTGACCTAAAGGTCTATGTTCATAGGGAACGGCAAATGAAGGGCGGTTGATATATTCAAGACCGGGTAGAAAGTGGACATTGGTGAAAGAGGTGATGCTGGTCAATTCGGACTTCAAAAAGTAAATCTCACAAAAACTGTCCATCCATATTCTCATAAAGATAATCACGAAACCGAGCAAACCATTTTGTGTTTGCTATGTACTGCTCATCCACCGTGTTAGTTGTTGGATCTTGAGGTAAAAGCTCGAGTGGAATCCCCACAGCCTGTAAAATCGGGGTAACTAAGCTACCCATCACCTCTATCCTCTTCGTGTTCTTCAAAGCAGCAAATTTCCTCTCATCCAAGAATTGAGCAAATAACCAACCTATGTTGGCATCATGGGTGTGGCGATCCTGATAGGTTGTGTAAGTGGCTAGAGTGAAGAAGCTCTAACTCTTAATACCGAGTGGAACCAGCCTTTTTCTTCCCATAGAAGAGGTGGCTCAAGATCTTGACGATAAGACGTATGGCTGGGTTGCGGATTAGAGCGAGCTTCGCATTCTTCGAGACCAATCAACCGCGAGATATTGTTCCCCAAAGATCATGATGAGAATAGAACTTGGGGAGCGCAGAGAGGTATCCATTGGGTTGAAAACTGAAGATTAGTCCAAACTCGACCATGGGGACCTTGTAGAGCTTCCCCAAACAAAAGAATTGAATCTCTGTCTCAGATTGACGAGGATTCTAAGGATCCATGCTAACTATACGGGAAGAGGCCAAGAATTGGCGCGCTAGCTCCTTGTAAACTGGATAGGTCTGAAAGGGGAAATTGCCGAGACCAATATTGGTGAACAATGTTGCCACTTCTTCATCAACCCCGAGACTTCACAAAACAAAATGATCAGCAAATCGTGATGGCACGAATTCAGTCTTGAGCATGGTATTGTAGAACGTACTGTCAAAATGATACCATTTGTTCGTTATCTTTCGGGTAGTCCATGTCTTGTGATTCCGCAACTCGGTAACAGACTAATATAGAGTGATGTTGCGGAAGGGTTTCTAAACTGGTGTTGGCTAAGGAGCCTTCAAAAACTTAGGATCAATGGGTGGTTCACTATCCGAAGCAACACCTTTCTGTTTTTCAGCAGCTGTGTGTTTCTTAGTCTTCTTAGCAACCAGAGGTTTGGTAGATTCAGATCGTGTTGTTGTAGGTTCCTATTGCTTTGGAGCTCGTGATCGAGGTGATTTGGGAACCTGTGGTTGGTAGTCACTGTCCGAAATTGCCCTGAAATAAAAGAACTCAAAAGAGAAATGAGTTTCATAATAATCCAAGACATAACAAGCAATGGTTTATCAATAATCGAGCAATGCTAACAAAGAGTTAACAAAAATTATCAACACAGAACCCAAGAACATCGCATGAACTAGCAATACTAATAGAGAATTAGCAAGAAGCAAATTCGTAATAGAGAAAGCAGGGCAATAAGAAGCAATGAGCGATGATCGAGCATGACTAGTTACAACTAACAAGAATCAAGATGCTCAATGACAAATCAATTGTGATATGAATCAAAAGCCAAGTCTAAGCAAGTTATCAAAAGACAAAGGGAATGGTGAGCAATGAATTAGAGAAATACTAAGCAAACTTAGCAAGAAATCAAGTAAAAGAACCATCAAAAGACTAATTTGCAATTGATAAAACTTAGAACTTGAAATTTTGAATTAAAGAACCGGAACGAACAAAAATGAGCAATAATAACCAGCCTTAAACAAATCAAAGTCATCATTTAGGCACAATTAATAGAGTGTTGATCGATACCCCATATGTAAGAACGCACCTTTTTGACCTTAAATGAATCTAATGAGCTGGTTATTATGACTTGATGGTTTGATTGGTTTGGGATTTAGAGTAGAAATTATGTTGTTAGTTAGGTGGTGGTAAACAATCACATTTGCAAGGATTGTCTAGGATTAGTGGTCTTTATTTTTTGATGTGTGAACTTGGAGTTGCTGAGATTTTATATAATACACCCGAAACTTATTCAATAACACCTTCTAAGAGTGTCAATATTCTAGATATTGATTCAAACCCATTTGTATTATCTAAGATAATTATAAGCAAAAAAGATTGCCAAGAGTGTTATAAGTTAAAAATATGTCATATATTTTACAACTAAAACTCAAAAAAGTGTAATTCTTAGACTTTTTTCAAACACTTAAGAAGATAAAAGTAGCATATAATAAACTTGAAACTTGAATATAAGCAACCATGTAGACTTAATTAACTAATAAAACTACACAAACTTATTTGTAGCCATTATATATCTTGTCACTTGAATATTACAAAACTAGTGCTCTTTTTACTGTATATATATAATTTATACATTTAAAAAATTTACAATTTTAACACATTTACATTTTATTATTAACACATTTATAGTTTTTAATTTTTTAATTTAATTTTTTAATTTTGTAAATTTGTTATGAATTTTTTTTTTGAAAATTTTAAAGTGTTTTGAATTTTGTATAATTTTTAATACATTTAAAATTTTCTATAATTAAACTTAATAATTTTTTTAGTTTTTTTAAAAATTTAATAGATGAATTCTTTATTTTTCTAGGATTTTTGAATTTTTTTTTGGTTTTTTGGAATTTTATACAATTTTTATAAAAAATATTATAAATATTATAATTTTTGAATTGATACATGATAATATCAATTATGATAATTGATATAAATATTTATAACAATTGTATAAATTGATACGAAGTATTTGCATCATTGATTATTAAATCGTTTTATTAAGTGATGTAAGTTTTTTTTGCATCAATTATAACTAATTCAAAATTTTAATATAAATGATGCAATTCAGCTTTTTTTATTGTAGTGGAGTCCGTTGATACGACTGCAAGAGCATAGATGTCAAAGCCACCAAGAGCGGGCGAGGGCTATTAATTCATCAAAACTGCTCACTGAGAAGTGATATGGGCATATATGCCGATGCAATTTAAAGTCAGACACAACATCACTTTGGTTCAGATTCTTGTCTTTCTTATGTGAATGCCACACGAAACACCAATTTTGATACCATTAGTTTTCTATGTAAAAAAATTTATATATAGGAAAAATCACATTTTAAATCTGAAAACTATAATTTACTATCACTTCAAACCATGAGGGTTTAGCACTAGCACTTTTAACACTTAAATTACCAAAAATCGCACAAAAAACCTTGAAAGTGGCGGCCGACTTTCCGCCGTCTTTTGGTTTAGCGAATATGTTAACACTTTTTTAAAAATTTATTTTTTAATATTTTTTATAAAAATTGTATAAAATTCCAAAATATCAAAAAAAAATTCAAAAATCCTAGAAAAATAAAATAATTCATCAATTTTTTTATTTTTAAAACTAAAAACATACAAATCTTGTTTTTTTCTTAGAACTTTAAGTTGTTTTTCTTTTAGAAGCTTGCACGCTTCGTAGTTTTGGGTTATGTTAGGAAACCCTAGGCTCATGTGCCTTTAAGTACAATTTCGAACCTCTCTCTTTTCTTAGCAAATTTTAACATCAAAAATCAGTTTGTTCTAGGAACATCTATCGAATTCTTTGCTCAATGGATTTAGAATCCTGACTATTTTACAACTGTAATAGATTCAGAAAGTCTTCTACCTTGATTGATTATTCCATAAATCAATCAATCTTTTCCATCACTTTTCATTTTGTTTTCTATCACAAAAAAAACGAAACTTTCATCCCCTTTCAAGTCCATCAAATTTCTGCCATCTCAGATAAACTGCTGTCCTATCCCTCACCAAGTCCCAGCCGCACCATTCCATCAAGCTACCAACCTTGTCCGAGAGTTTACAAGGCTGTCCAACAGCCTTAATTGAAGCCGAAACTCATCTTTGCCGAGTCACTTGGTTTGTTGTCGAGCCTTTCAACAGAGTTAGGATCCAGGATCGTATCATATGAAGTATGAAAGTTTCGTGTTATTCTTATCCATTGGATTGTTAATAACAAATAGTTATAGTTATAAAATATATACCCATTCTGATTAATTATATAGGATGTTTTAGATAGAAAACTTATTTTATTTTATAAGCTTTTTATTCAATTTTCAATGTAAGATCACTGAAGTAGGAATACTTTTTCATGCGATCCATCGTATTATCTTCTGTTGGTTAAACCTTTTTGATTATTAATCAAATATTTTTTTAATCAAGAAACAAAAATTATTCATGATTTACTAATTTTCATTTTCTTAACCAAATTACTCGTATTATGCATTGTAATATTATTTGGGTAAAACTAATTACAATAATCTGTTAAATGATGATCTCATTTTAGATCCAGTGGAAAAATTATATATAAAAAGTAAAAAGTTTAATAAAAATACAAATAATAAATCGTAAGATTCCAAATTTTCATCATATAATAATAATATTAAATAAAAATCAAAAGGTTAAGAGAATCAAATATTATGAAATACTTATTTGTAAACAACACTTCTAGTCTTCTTTTGTGGCTTTCCATCATTATCAGTAATAAGGATACACAAACCAGTTCTACTCGTAACTCTAGATAATACAACATATAACTGACCATGCGTGAAAACAGGCCGAGGAAGATACAACCCGACATGTTCTAAAGTTTTTCCCCAACTTTTGTTTATAGTCATTGCGAAGGCAACCACAATATGACATTGTCTTCTTCTCATTCTAAAAGGAAAGCATGTTTACGGTGGTGATACGGACATCCAAGGAATCAAAAATTTTGCCCAACCTTATTACGAGATATAAAGCTAGCTTCGATAACATGATCAGCTAATTGGGTAACCAACAATCTTGTTCCGTTGCACAAATCACATCGAGAATCAATAATTGTTAGCAACATGATAGGAACACCCACATTCAATGTAAGAGAATGTTTAGGCATCCCATAAATCTTACTACTAATTTTTGATATATCACGAAAACTCCTATCAACTGTTTCAAAACAGAGTTCCCTCATCATGAGAGCTTCATCCCATATGATTAATTTAGTCTCCTTTATTAGCTCAGCAAGATCTAATCTATCAGAAATAGAGCAAATAGTAAATTCTATCACACTAAGAGGAATTCCAAATTGAGAATGTGTAGTACAACCTCCTTCCAAAAGTTATGTTGCAATAGTACTAGACGCTACATTTAACACAATATCTCTTAGGTCGGATCGCATCTTCAAGCGTTTTCCACAAAATGTTTTTACCTATTCCACCAAAACCATGCACAAAATACAAACCTCCTTTATTTCCATTAACGACCATCAATATTTCATCGTAATTTATACACTGCTCATCAGTCAACTATGCGAGCCAAACAACAAGTTTTGCTGCAAGATCATTACGATCATAATTTCTCTCTTATTTTATAAGATGATTTAAACTCCCAATAGCTAACATCTCGTCTGGACATGGAATAGGCTTAAAATGGGTAAGCAAACTACCACTCAAACGAAGAAGTCGTTCTATTTCCACGAGTGCATAATTTTTAATATGATCTTACGATAATTGAAGATATAAATAAAAATATAATTATAGTAAAAATATAAAAACATTAAAATTAGAAAATATAAATATGAATTATTGGTGTCCTCCTCTCAATATACAGTATATCTTCAGACAAAACATCTCAAATAGAATTCCTAACTTTTAGGGGCATAAGAATGCTTTTTATGGGCAATATGATAACAAATAACCTTCTAAAATATTTACCACTCACCCTAAAACTTGCGTCGTTAATAGCGGATATGTATTTCTTATCATCATCAAATAAAATCAATGCATAATAGATATTCTTAAAAGTAGGATATACAATATAAGATATCGTTCTAATTTCTTCAAAACTTCTTGGTCCTTTAATAATGTTCAATAAGACACATACATAATATGACTCACCAATTGTATATGGACCGAACGTCAATCTTCCTATAGAAAATCTCCTCTTAGGTGGTTTCCACATCCTATCCTTAAGAACTCATACAAACTTAGTAAACAATTCTGCATAAGTCAAATTATGTGCCTCTGGATAAATACTGTTACACTCCATCCACGACAAAAATTTAGTCGAACCAACGCTCATACGAATCAACACATCATCAATAAGATCATCTTCGTTAGAAACAACCAACTGTGGATTAGGCGGATGGAAAGTAAGCTTTTCAACCGGAGTAGTTCGAAATTGAGTAAAAAAAACAAATAACCTCCATGTCGCCACGAAAGTCGAGATATATATATATATATATATATATAATAAAAATAATTAATAATAATAAAATTAATATTACGTTACATAATTAATTTAAAAAACTTAAATATTTTAAATATAATAAATTTAAATATTAACAAATATACAACTGAAATACTGCTCAATTTAATCAACAGAAGTATTAGGGTCATCAGTACCAACGGACGTCCTAACACAATCTGGACCTCTAGTGATGTACTTAAAAAGATATTTAACTAAACGTGTTTGATTGCACCTTTCCAAATTTGTATGAGCACGAAAAGCAATCAAAAGTTGTTTATTATATGGAACGACATATATGTTATCGAGATATAAATTTTTCTTATTGACAACAATTCCATCATTATGATGTTTATATATAGGAAACCCATATTCATCAATAGTTGTAACACTATTGAATGACTTCGGAAAAAATTGGTGTAACGACCATCACTTATACAAACGTTTGATTTATTAGCTTCACCGCATTGACCATGTATCATATATCATTAATAATGTAATATAAATGAAGTTCTAATACTTTATCAGGTATTTCAGCAAAAAAATATTTTATCGAAAGCATCACCATTCATAATTTTTAAAAATATGGATGAAGAAATAACACCATATGCGCATGGGGTAAACCACGTTTTTGAAACTCTATGGCATACAACGCTGAAATAATAATTAATCACAAACAAATTAATAATTATAATAAATAAAATATAAATTAATTAAATAATATTAACGCAAAACTGAATTACTAACCACTGTTAACAACACCAACAACGTTATTTTGGTTAGTTTATATATGAGATTATCGATTTTTATCTTAAATAATCTACAATAAATATCTGGTCGATCCTGAGTTGAGTAGTTGTTTCTTCTCCTTGGGTGTACATCCGCATTTTTGTCAGAAGGATAAGACTGTTCTTCTCCTCGCTCAGCTTTCTTCTCTTCTTTTTCCACGTTGAAAGGAGGACGGTTGTCAATGTTTTTCAACGTTGTGACAAGAATAGTCTCGTCGGGATTTTTTCAAGCGGTGTTTGCGTTAGCGTTGACTGTGGTGATGTTCCCCGGTGGAGTGTTATCAACTCTGTCGTTCGGTGCAATATCGTCACGAGTTGGTTGGTCGTTTTGAGTTTTGGTTGCCATGTATGATCTTGTTGTTTTACGACTATGATTAAGATTGATNCCCCCCCCCTTCTATTATCAACTATTCTAGAGGTCCCAGATTTCTATGAGTCAAATGTATATGAAATCATAACACAACAATGAAAATAACAATAAAAAATTTGTTGGGGTCAAAAACGGCCACGACGAAATTAATGTCTCAAAATTATCGTTCCAAGCATAAAACCGAATCAATCCGGATCAACAGCACAAACAAACTAAATTTGAAAGAATCGAGCAACAATCATAGAATTTCTAAGTGAATTCCTTTGCACTCTTTTGTCCTTAGTCGAGAAGGTTTTTTCCCACCGGGTTTTCCTATCACTAAGGTTTTAACGAGGCAATAAAATTTGCTTACGTCCAGTATCGGAATTGAGACAAACATAATCGATATCGATATCGATATCCGAAAAATAAAAAAGACATCGGCAGATAAGTTTACAGACAAGAGAAAATACATACGCTCAACAGCGAAAGTTCAGCTAGCCAACTAGCGAGCTAAAATTACGCCAACTGGTGAGCTAACTTCATCATGAATCTCTCCTCTTTCATTTTGTATCATTTCATGTTTCCGTTGGAATTCTACAATAAAAATTGTAAAACTCGCATAAGTCCCGCAATAATGGTATAAATGGTTCCGATTATCCTGAACACTGAGATCATCTTAGCTATGCGATCATTTCCTACGACTTGCGGAAGATCTAGAAATATTTTCTTATGGAGTTAATCGTATAAAACAATAATGGTCTGTCAAAACGCCAAGGATTATCTTAACTATGAGATTAAAATCGTCATTCTTTGGAATGGTCATAAGAACGTGCTCGTATTTACCGACCGTATAAAATGATAAACGATTAACTTAAACGTCGATGTTATCTTGCTCATATGATCGGTATAATCTTTCCACAAAATATCGATCGTATCATTGTACAAAAGCTCGGTTCTTCGACGAAAACCATAAAAAATTCCTAAACCGTAAAACAGCCCAACAAAGCCTAAAACACGATAACAACCCACTGTTGACACGATAACAACCCTTGTCCTGCAAGCCGTGAAGAAAATGGAAGAAATACATAAACGCAAGATTTCCACAGAAGAATAAACCGTAAAAGGAATATTTTCGCGGAGGAACGAAAGGAGAAAAAGGAAGATGGATAAACTCTGAAGCCTATATAAGAGAGATGAAGAGATGGGGCACAAATATGTTGAATTCTCCACACCAAAATACCTAGGGCTTTAGACTTTTTCCGTTCTTTCAAGTGAGATGCGACTCTATTATGTTATTCAAGTCTTCGTTGTTAGATATAGGATATCTCGCCGACAGTTCTTACGGCCGATGGTATCTCTTGATTGTAACACGTTCACGAGATTTAGAATAAGATTTCTTTTGCCCTCTTTCGTATTCTTATTGTTTATTATCGTGTTTTGATCTTTGTGCATTTCACTCACATAAATTCGGGATCTCTGGAAAATCAAGATTCTCTATGATTTTCCTTAACTAAAGAAAATCGGACAATGCGAATTTCGGTTCCCACAATTTGGCACTAAAAGGAGGGGGCCAAAGATTTCTTTTACGTGAAACAATAAGTTCAGACATGGCTACTGAAAGTCAAAACGACCAACCAGCTCATGATGATCTTCCACCAAATGACAACATTGAGCATACTCTGCCAATGAACGTCACCGCAGTCAACGCCAACGCAAACACTACGACGCTCAAGGAGATTAAAAAGATGTTCTTATCTCTCGAAAATATGTCGGAAGAACATGATAAGATAACAACCTCTCTTGCAAAATAGGTCAAAACCCTAACTACAAGGACTAGAACCATCTTCCCGTGCGGAACTACCAAACTCCACGGAAGAAGATTTGATTTTGTGACTCTGCTGGACAGAATGGAAAATGCGCAAAAGGAACTGTCAGGACAAAATACCGATGAGACAACTCATGATGCGATGTAGAAAACCACCAACAACCTTCCACCTCTAGATGAGGAAACAGAGGAGAACGAGGTCGAGTGACTTAACTTGGAATCCAGCGAGCAGTCCGACTCTTCGGATGAGGACGCAAACATGCACCCAAGAAGAAGAAGCAAACAGTCAGCCCAAAAATATTTTCAGTTCAATAAACCAATGACAAAGGAAGAAGAAAATCTTTTATGGGTGGAAGAAGAATTGGCTGAGAAGCATGCTCGGAACATCCGTGATAAACTCCGACAAGTTCCAACAGTCAACCATGATGACTTCAACGAAATTAATGATCTCCGCGATTACCACGCAAAAAGCATCACAGAATTTCCGATGGTAAAATCACATATTCATCATGTTACTAGCGCGATACCGGAGACTGACCAAATTCTCGAGGAAGCCTAGAAAACTCTATTCACTGCATGTTGGGACCCAAAATTTGCACTGTATAATTTATGTTAGTTACGGACAATCATGGAAAAAACTCTAACTTTCCAGATATCCCGAATTTTTGTGAGTTAAACACGGAAAGATCAGAGTACCAAAATAACTTGTACGAAAATGAATCTAAGAGTACGAAAAGAGGAGAAAAACATCTTATTCCGAATCTCGTGAGCATGTTACAATCAAGGAGTAGCCTCGACCTTAAGAACAATCAATGAATATCCCATAACTAACCACAGAGACTGAATAACCTAATTGAATCGCATCTCACTAGCAAGAATGGAAAAGTAATATAAAATCCTAAGTTTTTTGGTGAGGAGAATCGAATGTCCCTCGTCTCTTCCTCCTCATCTCTCTTATATAGGCCTTAGGGTTGGTCCGTATTCCTTTTCAGTCTCTGATTCTTCTGCAGGAATCTTCATGTTCTTCCTGTTACGAGTCTCATATGTTGTGTTGCCGACTGTGGTTTCTTATTTCGAGGGTTATAGTCGACTTCTTATGTCGATACGGTTTATCGATCATCCATATTTCGCCTCGCGGCCTTCAGTGTTTGATCAGCACCTTAGTCTTGAGCTACGAGCGAAGGATGGTTCTGGACACCGACTACTTGCGCTGACCGCGCTTATTCATGCGAAGAGCGTGTGTAACATGCTCTTGTATTACTTGGTGCCTCGGAGCAACATGGGGATTATTCAATCGTTCCAAAACAAGATTTTGCATTGGAAAGAGCGATATTTCTTTGTCCGGATAAATAGCGCCTCTGTCAAGGAGGAATATATACCTATTTTATAACGCACGACTTTTCTTTTATACAGTTCCTAATCCCATTCCCCCGTTTCCAGAGTATCTGATCGTCGTTAGGGATCTCTTCCGAGGTGGCCTGATTCACTAGGGGCATTTTTCACTGCAGCGACTACGAAGCGCCGTTGACTACCATAACACTTATACTTGGTCTGAAGTAGTTATCAAAGAAGAGGAGCCAAAGATGGAGAATTTTGTTTTGTACTAGCTGCCTTCTGCGAGGGATAAGGAAAGGTCCCCGCGAACTAAGGATGTCGGTGGCGGTTCTATTCATGTTGGAGAAGGATCGATCTGAGTTATGCTTGAACCATTTTGACGAATTAAACCAAGTTCCAATACCATCGTTCAAATCCGTTTTTTTATTTTTTGGACGCTTTGCCACCTCAGCCTCCTATTTTGGAGAGAACCGTGAGGTCAAAACCGTGCGCCGAGGCATGGGGGTTAGCATTTGCTTACATGATTCTATTTTTGCGGTATAATTACTAACTCTTTAATGGCATTCCGACAGGCTATCCAAATAATGGAGGAGGCTCTCCGGGCGAGTGATCAGGAAGCGCGTTCGGCTTGGTACAGGGCCGAGAAGCTCGAGGAGGAGAGATGGAGGCGTTGGTGTGGAAGCAAGCCTCCGAATTTCACTGCATGGTTAGGCGAGGCAAGCAAGAGATTGTCTCAATTGTGGTGGATCGTTCGGCGCGCTTTAGAGCCTGATTTGATAAGTTGGATAAAACGCATCGAATCATCGAAGATTGGCGTGAATGCCGCAGTTCAGCGGACAATATATATATAAGGACAAGCAGCCTGGCTTCCAGTACGAAATTGAATGGAAGAAAATGTTTGGATACATAGAATGTGAATGTTGGGCCCCGATTCCTGTTTCTCCTGATCCGGAGGACATCGGGGTCTCGGCGCATGGTGATGAAGAAGCGGTGGATCAAGATCCGGGAGCTTTCGGTGCGTCGTGTACTGGTTGCTATGATCCTAATTAGTGTAGAGGGAACATGTTGTTTTCGTAAGATTTGATGCATATGGCCTCGAAAACCTGCCATTTTGCGGTCTTCTTTTTTTCTTTTTTTATAGAAAACAAAATTACAAGTACTCAGTTTGCATCTCGTTTTTTATTTTTCGCTGCGTTTAGCTTGTCTATTCTAGGTGCGGTTTTTCTCGGAGAATCTGATCCCCGATTTACTTGGATTTACGTGTACGAGTGACAAGACAGGATTAGGGATCTCGTATCAGTTTTTGATATTATGTCTAGAGATGTTATAGACCAGTGTGTTGGGTTTAGGGCAAGACCTAGGGTTATTCTCGGTTTTAAGTGGTGCAGTGACTATTTTGGCTTACGTATCATATTTACGATTTCAACCTCATTCCATTTCAATATTGGAGTATGCGGTTGACTAGCATCGATCTGGAACCGAGCATCTCTCCGAAGAACAGATCTATCGGAAGGTTAGGTGACTAGTTTGTCCGTCGGGGGCCAATTGAAGGATTTGAAATAAGAGCGAATACCTTCTCATTTTTGTTGTGGAGCTTGTGTAGACTGTGTTAATACGAATTTGGAAGTTTGTTTTCGGAAGTTCGCGACGTCTCGCTTTTTCCCAAAGTTTTTATTCCGTTTGCAGCTTTTGTGTTTTCAATCTTATGTTTAAGAAGTGTTAGAGTTTTAATTAGCAGGAGTTTGCGTATGATATCCAGTTTTGGGTTATACGATGATTTAAAAGTTTTCGAGTGTGATTGAATATGTGCGATTTGCGAAAAATTGTTAAGATATAATTCGATTTTCTTATTGCGTAAATTTTTTTGAAAATATCGAGTACATGCATACAAATATTTTGAAATATGGGAGTATATGAGTATACGTATACGTACCCACTCCCCCCCCCTTTTTCGGAGAGGGGGGACAGCTGCAATTTTTATCGAAAAGTTGTCTACGTACCCTTTTTGGGGATCAAGTCGTTCCGTAGTTCAGTTTGTTGTTGTGAGTTAGATTACTCGCTTGGCGATGATGCATCATCGGTTTTAGCTGCGGTTGCTACAGTTGGGTTGAGGACTTTTTCGAGCATTGTTTGCGCTATTTGGTCTGGGATGTTGGGCTTGGAGGCTTGGTCGCCTTCCTTAGGTTGAACTCTGAATTTGCTTTATAATATGTACTTTAGTTATTTACTTATGTGTTCTTCTCTTATTTTGTATTGTTTTTGCTTTGTGATGTCTTAGTAGTTCATTAGTTAGGTTTTTCCTAGGAAATCAGGTATGATTGTTAGGTTATTCATAAAGGGATTAAATTTGTTAGGTTCTCAGTCTAGATTTGAACATAATGCTTGACTTAGTTTGATCACCTAGTTCTTGATAATAGATTGATAAACACAAAGGATTTGGTTTAGAAATCTGATATAATCTAGATGAGTAAACGCCTTTTCTTGCAGGAGTATTGTCTTAGGGGTTTATGAACTTATCGAATCTGAATTGTAATGCATGTTTGATTTATCTAAATACAGCTGAAGTTTTTCTTTAGTAATTTGAATATAAGGATTAATACTTTGGGAGGAGATTAATCTAGTTTCTATCTTTTGAGTTGATAACTATTTTCAAATGAAATTCCTTGCATGATAACTTGACTTTTAAACCTGACCACATGTGGATTGCCTATTGCCTAACGTTTTTTAGTTTATTGTTTACAACTTTGTTATTTAAATTATCGCTTTAATTCAGTTACAACCAGTTTATATTTCGTCTTACCTTGATTTGAAATTGAACTGAAAGTCGTGTTGTGTGGTCCTTGTGGATTCGACCCTTTATTGTTCTATAGTGATCTATCTCTGGAGTATAGTTTTAGGATTAAACTATCATAATTTTGGCGCTGTTGCCGGGGACCAATACAGTTCCTTTTAAGTTTTCTTTAGAGTCTAGTCTAGTCTAAGAATTTTATTTTACATCACTCATCTCGTTCTTTCTTCTTGATCTTGTTCTTACAGGTGCATGACCAGGCGATCTAACAAATCGACTAATTGATCAACCTTAGTAACTCAGACCACAAAGCTAAGAAGAACGCAAGCTCATCCATTTCAATCGCTGACAACGTTAATCTAAACAACCTGGTCGATCCCAATGGTCCAAATGACCCACCTCCCTTGGACTCAATCAACTAATACTTATTCCACTAGGAGGAGGAGCTAACGACAATCCAGTGCCACCAGGACAACCATGAGCTAATGGCAATCAAATTTTTCCAGTCAACTAGCAGGTAATGTCGATGCAAGAAACTTCATCTTGATGGGCGATCCGAATTTGTTTGCCAACTAGCATCCAGCTTAGAATCATCCTCTCGTTGGTGATTTCAACAACCCTGAAGCATTCCTTGCTAACAGGAATGCCATCCAACCTCGAAAACCTTAACGTCAAGAGTACCAATTCACCATTCAGCTCATTCAATTTGTTTGCCACAACCAGTTTCATGGTTTACCCACTGAACATCCCAAGGATCACATTGATAACGTTGAGGACATTTTCAGCACTACCCAACTTAATGGGGTATCAAGAGATTTCATGCACTGCAAACTTTTCCGTCACTCTCTAACGTTGATATCCTTACCTGCTGGTTCCATTGTAACTTGGGATGATTGCAAAGCCAAGTTCCTAAATCACTTCTTCAAAACTACCAGGACCAACTCTTTGCGAAACAAGATCTCTGGATTTTAGCAAAGTCCTGTAGAGTCATTTTATGAAGCCTGTGAACGATTCAAGGAACATCTTCGTAATTGCCCACACCATGGTTTCTTATATGCTTTCTCAGAAGTAAGTCTCTACATAGGAATCGATCAAAAGTACGAATTGTCCTTAGATACAGTAAGTGATGGTGATTTCATGACTAAAGTTGTGCCAGATGCCTATCGGTTAATAGAGAATCTAGCTATTAGGAACAAAAACCACTGCCAAGAATTTGATAGAAGAGCTAAGGTAACTAAATCTGACAACTCTTAACTTTTAGATGTGAAGGGACAAGTCTCATAGATGAAAGGGCTGCTTACTCAACTTATCAAGAATTAGAACCACAAACATGTCAGTTTTGTTGATGATGCAGAAGCTGCCTGTTTTGGTTTCCAAGAGTAAGACAATGGAGTTTATGAGGAAGAAGTGAGCTACATCAATAGCCAATGACAAAGGGTGTACAATCAAGGGTAAAATAAGAGTTTCAACAAGAACCACCCAAATCTCTCTTGGAGAAGCAACGATGTGGAAAATCCTCAATATCAAGTTTACCTAACTTAGCAGAAACCTTTTGTGCAAAAAAATGGTAAAAAAAATGCTAAAACTCAGGAGGTGGTGGTTTCCAGGGAAACCAAAATAGGAAATTTGTGTAGAAATCTAATTCAGGCGATTTTCAAAAGACCTCTCAGCCTGATTTTCAACAAGCACCTCCACCTCAAGCTCAACAACCGAATACGATGGAGATGATGCTCAAAAATCTCTTGTAAGGGCAACAAAAATCTCAAAGAGACTTCAATGAACTAAACAAGAAGTTTGAAGCACTCTCTAAACATGTGAAGCATCTTGATACTCAAGTGCCTCAAACTGTTGAAACCAAAGATCCTTTGATTCTAGGGAGACCCTTTTTAGCTACATCAGGAGCAATCATTGATGTGAAGAAAGGGAAGATCAATCTTCATTTTGGTGATATGGTAATGAAGTTCAATTTTGAAGAGGTCCTGAAGAAACCTTATGTGGATGCTTAATCCTTCTGGGTTGATACCGTTGATGAAGCTGTAGAGGGAGTTGCTGATGATTTCTTATTTAATGATCTCTTAGAGATTGCATTAACTAATGCTACTGATGCACATTTATCCCTTAGTGATTATGTTACAAGTTTTTCCAACATGCTTCACACTAGTAGATGATTTGAGGAGATGACTGATTGTGTGGCATTAGTGGAGGCAACTGTCAAGCCTCCATCTAAACCGTACCTCGTACCTTTTGACGATCCACAGAGCGAGCTAAAATCTCCAAAGTTGGAACTTAATACCCTCCCAGCAGGCTCATGTACGTTTTTATAGGTCCTAATTCTACATACCATGTGATTTTGAATGCTGATTTAAATAATGCAGAGACTGCTTTGCTTTTGTGTCAACTGAGGAAGTATCGTAGAGCTCTAGATTACACTTTAGATGATATCACAGGGATTTTACCAGATTTATGCATGCATAGGATACATTTAGAATATGAATCTAAGACTTCTATAGAACATCAGAGGCGTTTGAATCATAATCTAAAAGATGTTGTTAAGAAAGAGATAATGAAACTTCTAGATGCATGAATTATTTATCCTATTTTATACAGTTTTTGGGTTAGTCATGTGCATGTAGTTCCTAAGAAAGGAGGTATAACAGTTCACTACAAGAAAAAGTAGTATTGATAGCACTCCACGATAGCGCGAATTACTGG